>JAABNX020013711.1:3574-23143 GCA_015163995.2 Mormyrus lacerda | reverse complement strand
TGTGCTTGATATGGCTTTCAAAAGTAAGTTGAGGGTCAAAAATAACACCAAGATTGGTGACTGTTTTAGAAAGAGAAATGTTCTGGCCGAAGAAAGAGATACTGAAGATTTTTTATTGTTGAATTTGGTGTGGAGTGCCGATTTGAATCACTTCAGTTTTTGAGCTGTTAAGATGAAGGAAATTTTGCTCCATCCATGCCTTTATCTTATCCAGACCGGCGGTGGGTGTGGGGGGAGAGCAACATGAGTTTTGCCACCGGTTTCCTCCCACCATCCAAAAGTGTGCAGGATAGGTTGATTGGTGAGTCTAAATTGGCCCTGTAGTTGTGCGAGTGTGTGAGCCCTGCGGTGTGGTGCGACTGCCCAGGGTTGGTTCCCAGGATAGGCTCCGGTCCCTCCTGTTACCCCAGTTGGGATTTTGCGGTTTCAGAAAATGGATGAATAGTTCTGTACGTTTGATTATCGGTACCTACATCATGTTTGCATCAGTCCCTTGAGATCTGAACTTGTAACCTTGTCTTCAATAATGTGAACGACATACATTCGCTGAATGTCATATAGAGGTTTTCCACACCTGTTATATAAGCCGATGTTATATTGGATTTCTGTACCTGATACACTCCTGTGAAACCTGTCACTTCTGTTTCCACCACAGTCTTTACAATCTTAATCCCCACTGAATAGGTTTAGCGGCCGGTTCTGAAACCTGGAAAGACGAGGGAGTGTTTAAACATTCGACCACCCTGACCAACAGACAGCGTGGGAATGAGATCACAGCACGGCCCGCGAATTTGGACAGTAAGAGGCAATAGTCTTCCCTTTAAGACAAGGCAGTACATTATCAACTAGCTCATTGTGACCCAGTAGTACAGTATAATTTTACCTACAAAATTCATGTTTTTCTTCTATTCCTCATGGAATGTCATAGTGCTACTGTATCAATATACTTCTTATATGTGCAATTTAGATACTTGTCTAATCGAGTTTAATTCTATTCAACGTTAATTATTTGGTCACTAGAAAGACTCATTAGACACCCTGAGCGGTTCATACACTGATTGAATTCCTTAATCGATTTAGCTAACATGAAAGTGCATGGACCTCATTCTGTTTAATTACTCAGACTACGTCAGTTGGCCTGACGGGGATTACAGTAACTATATTTTTGCTGTTGTCATCACCGCTTACACGCATTCAGAGCCTTTTGGTGCCGAATTGGGTTCCGTGGGCGGCTCCTCACATCACAGGCCCAGTACTCGGTTTGTTCAGGTTCCACTTAACTTCATCCCTTGCATCCCTGTCTCTCAACAGCGCTCTCAGTGCACCAGCTGGCGGCACAGGGAGATCTCACACAGGTGGCAGGACACCTGAGCAAAGGTCAGCCCTATAGCGCTCCGTCTGACAGGCGCTAGTGTCACTGCGATGGTCGGGCCGGGCGGCACTGAGCTCTGAACGACCGAGAGCGGCGGATTCCATGCAGCCAGGGGGGCACCGCGAATGCAGTTCAGCGCTCTTAACAAAACTTTGTTTAAATCCCGTCATCTGTTTTGTCACTCCATAACAAAATTTACGGTGCTTTGGCTATTCTTGAAACATTTTTTAATAGCATTCATAACAGTATTTACAGTTTACAATTTTTTATAAACAAATATTTAAAATATGAATATAGTAGCAGCATTCTTATTCATTAGTAGTTATATCACATTTTTTAACCTTTTTCAGCATCAGAGAAAATGATGCACGTGTGAATAATTCACACCCCTTGGGTACAGGATGAATCTTATGTGTGTGCCTATAATCACTTTTCACTTATGGTTTTCACACTTTTTTTTGCCTTTGTGATGTTGAATCCTGCCTGTAGCCTTGTAACGTATCATATGACATTTTCCTTCCAAGTCCTTACAGCCGTTTGACTGCTACAGCTTCGCATTCCCTCATATATCCGAGTACCGCTGCATGCAGTACAGTTAAGGACAGCGCTCGTGTGTTTAATGCTCCGCTGCTGACACATACAGTAAACAAGCACGCTGCAGTAAAGCATTTTTTTGGGGGGGGGGGGAGCACGAAGCTATAAGCTGGGCAACGAAATGAAAGTGAACCAATGGGAAGCTGCTGCTCAAGCTACCTGCCAATGAATTTTGGATCGTCAAACACAAAAATGTGTGACTGCTCTGATTGGATGGCTAGGGATGGCAGGTGATTGGTCATGTTGAATTTGATGCTCACAGACAGCTCCCTGGTGAACAGCCCGGATGAGCGGGGCTTCACGCCACTCATGTGGGCCGCAGCATTTGGCGAGATCGCCGTGGTGGAGTTTCTTCTGGAGAAGGTAAGTCCTCATCCTGCACTGTGCCCAGTATCACCAGTTCATGTGTACCAGGTTCAGATCCTGCCCTGGCCGTGTCCGTGTGATGTTTCTATGTTTTTCTGGCTTTCCTTTGGAAACTCCAGGTTTCCCCCTACAGTCTGAAGATCTATGCACGTGCTAGTTGGAAATTCCTACTTCCTACATGCAAAGTCAGAATTAGGAGTGAATCATATGCAAGTGCTTTGCTGTTAGAAAAATTGGCAGATGCTAATTTTTTTCTAATCTGTTTCCTGGTAAAACCCTATTTTGATTGAAGGCATATGCCACACGGGAATGAAACACGAATGTGAAGCTGAATTTTGCACCGCGTCAGCAGTCCGTTTGCTACGGACACAACGATAAATAGCATCGTTCTATGTCAAACAAAGTGTACACAGATTACAGATGTACACAAGCAACAACTAACAATGTTATATTGCAAAACATAAACAATGAGGTACCATCCACAACTGAAAGTGTCCTCTTCTCCGTCATCTTGAAATGTCCCAACTAAAGAACCTGGGTACCAAAGTTATTTTGTTAGTTGAGGAGACATTCAGGTGCAACTTCCAAGTCGGAAGCTCATATTAACTGTAATTCTTTTAGCATGGGAAGGCTGCAATATTTATGACATGGCACCTCTACATCGTCCATAGTGTGCGAGTCTGTGCCCTGTGATAGATTAGTATCTAGGATGTTCCGTGATAGTACCATATGCTGCCTGGGATAGACTCCAGGCCCACCAAGACTGTACTGGATACGCAGAAGGAAGTTGGATAGATCCCAAAATTGTGCCTTCCCTCTGACAAACATGGTGACCTGTGAAGTGTGTGGTCTTTTTCACCAGGGAGCTGATCCTCAAGCACTTGCGTGGGAGCGGGAGAGCGCCCTGTCTCTGGCTAGTTCCGGAGGCTATGCGGACATCGTAGACCTCCTGCTGAAACACGGGGTCGACATCAACACTTATGATTGGGTAGGTCTGTCCATTCTGGGTACAATAATAATATTAATAAAATAAAGAATGTGATTTGTCAGCAGTTCCCGCTTTAGAAATTGCAGTGTTTTGTGCTGTCCTTATATGGTCATATGCCACAAAAATAGCAGCAAACTCTATTGCGGTAACAGATGTATACCTCCACAATACATTGCAGAATGGCGGCACTCCCCTCCTCTATGCAGTACGGGGGAACCACGTGAAGTGTGTGAGCACCCTCCTTGGTGAGTGGCTCCGTCTTCCTTCGCCGTCTCCTCACGGTCTAGCCCTGCTTGGTGGCCCTCGGTGACACCCCCTGACAGAGCATGTGATGTGGTCTCCCCCCAGCTGGCGGTGCCGACCTGACTGTCGAGGCGGATTCAGGATACAGCCCCATGGACCTTGCCGTCGCCCTCGGCCACAAAAAGGGTACGTAAAAGAGCCGGCCTTTCTTCACGTCGAAGTGCTTTAACGACCAGGCCCTTAAGCGGATTGGTCGATAAGCAAGGAGCCGCCCCCTTACTGATATTTCAAGGTCACTGTACTGGTAGTGGCTTCTGTCAATCATCTCTAGATATTGCTTTCATGCCACCTTCGCACCATCTGTAGCATTTTTATATTTAAATATTTAAACGGTAGTGTACTGTATAATGTAATAAAGTGTACTCTCCTCGCCGTTTTCTCCGTATGTGACAGGTGAAAATCTGCACTAAACCAAACACAGAAAAGACTCCGTTTATCCAGCATGGCAAAGTTAGAACAAGTCGGTCGATAGGTGTTGACGTTAATCATCGACGGAACTGCAAATGAATGATACGCCAACATATATAGGCGTGTCGTGAACTGGCATCGGTGCAATCCAATGAATTAGTGTTAGCATCTTTTAGTACATTACTGAACTGAAACAGCGCATAGAAAATGTCACTTGTACATATTAACCAAGATACAAAATGAATATTACAAAAAACTTACAGCCGTTGCAATTGAAGACAGAAAAAAGTACAAGGCAGGAAACCTCTGACCTTGTGCATGTCTGTGCTCTGCGAGATACTGGAGGCTCCCTTTCCAATACAAAGCATAGGCATCAGACTAAAGGCACCGTATCGAAATGAAAGTCGATCGCCAGCTCCAGTGTAAACCGATCTGGCCTATCGAAATAACGGAGTTACTGCAAAAAATATACCTTTCTACAATGCCACAAATTCAAACGGCTGTTTTAAGTATCTTGTGCAGATGCTGTCTGTACAGTAATGATACAAATGAGGGCATTCTCAGCATATATGATGGGTATAAACAGTCGCTGCTTTGCGGTTACAGTCCAAAGGGTGATCGAGGATCACATCCTGGCATTGCTGAAGCAGAAAGCGTGACAACAGGAAGCTGCTTCGTCAAGGGCGAGGAAACGAGCCGGAAGAGGGGGGTCTGCGAGGCGCTTGGCCACCGCCATCCAACACGGAGGCAGTCTGCTGGCAGACTGCGGGGATTCTGTAAACAGGAGTTGTAGTCCATCAGTCCTCAGTAATCATGCATAGACACGTCTGGCCGGTCGAATGCCAACACATATTACTTATTTTATCTTGCCATTAAAGTGTCAGCTCAATACATTATGAACTATTGTGTTTGAATTTAGAGATCAGTGGTCATCGTTGACACACCACAGCACATGGTGCACAACAACGAAATGTGTCCCTTGCCTTTAACCCATATGTGACATAGCAGGGGCAGCCAATTCAGCGCCAGGGGAGCAGTGCTTGGGGGCGCTACCTTGCTCAGGGTACCTCAGAGGTGCCTTGCTGGTTGGGGATTCAAACTTTTTCAGTTACAAGTGAGCTTCCCTACTCATTAAGCCACCACTGCCCAATTGTATTCTGGTAAATCGGGTCTATTCTTGTAAATAACCAACATTCATAATTACAAAAAAGAATATTAAATACCTCATTTTGGCTTATTTCAGGTTGTTTTTTTAATCACATACAAAAGTCAAACATCCAAAAGACCATATAAGCATACAAAAGAACTAAGGCACATACTGAGGCGTGTAATTTGATGTTCTGTATGAGTGAAGCATGTTCTCTAGCCAGTCAATTCTCAAAACTTCTCTTTCAGAAAAAGCATGCAGCCAATCTTGCATCCGGTTACTTTTATACCAGCAGTCTTCATCTCCTGCTCCTGTGTTCCAGGGCAAACAGGCCCTGTGCCCTTCGCTCTATTCTGATCTCACGGAAACGGTTATCAGGTCCGTTCTCCCAGCACATCCAAGGAGTAAACAATTATTCTTCCAAAAAAGTCTGTACTGTTCTCAAACACTATTTTTAATCTCTGCACTGAGGGGGTTTCTCCAATGGGAAAGCTGTGGGTGTGCAGTCAAGGGTAAAAAAAAAAAAAACATAGTAAAGCATGACTTAAGGGGTAGTAGTAATTTGTGAATCGAGCATGTTAAATGACTATTTCCAGGGCCTGCTCGTACTTCCTGTGGTGAAGTAGAGGCAGAGAGGACACTGTGGGTAAAATGCCCATAGTTATTACAAAAAGGTTCTGGTTTAGCCTGTAACTGTGGCCTGGGTTTCCAATTCCCGGTATGAATTTAGTTCATTGCAACCATAACAGAAGAATTTTTTAATATATTCAAATGTGGAGAAGCCATCCATCCATCCATCCTCTCACCGCTTATCCTATTCAGGGTCGGGGGGAGGTACAAGCACAAGGCTGGGATAAACCCAGGATGGTGTGCCAACGCATTACGGAGTGCACACACATACTCTATTCACTCACACATGCACACTTACAGGTAATTTGGCAACTTCAATTAATCTCAGCATGCTTTTGAACTGTGGGGAGAACCCCCCCACACACACACGGAGAACATGCAAACTCCACACATAGGCCCATGGTAGAGAAATGAACCCTTGTCATGGAGGTGCTAAGCACTTTGCCAAAACACACTGCTTTTTGTAGAGAAGCCATGCTTGCAAAATAGAATTTATATTCTGAACACCCAAATGCACATCTCATAATGACTATGTGGTAGGTCATAATATGGCAGGTACACATCTACTAGAACGTTCAAAGGATATCTGGACGCTGTTGTTGTCCTCAGGGTAAAAAACCGTAAGGTTTGCAAATGCTTCATCTTTTAGACTACCTGAAACGAGAAGACGAACGTTTATAAAAATGAGCCACGTCACTTTTTGCCACAATATAATGTCAAAATGCAATATATATTGTGTGATCAGATCAAAGAAATCGGTCAGTTACTTTTAATGATCTTGTTAATCAACGGTATTTACCTTCCAATCGACATGTTTTCCCTGCAAACCCACCCTGAAACTGTATATTCACTGTGGATATTTTTACTGGCTTTGGAAAGTCCAGAAGCACCCACTGAAGGTCGCCCTAAACCAAACCAAACAGAAGCGCTTCAGTTGCATAAAAGAGAAACAAAGTGCTCCCACTGACTAGCAAAAAACACTTCGTCTTTCAAAATAAACAGCATTTTGATTTGCTTACTGTACTGTACCTGATCAGAATTCCAACACGTCTCTTCATTATAGTCAAACATATAATGCTTTCCAAATTGTTTGACGTCCCTGTTCAGAACTGAACTCACCCTAATAAATACAAAAAACAACGCCGATTGCCGTGAGCAAATTCAAAGCACTGTTTGGAGTAGGCAAGCAGTATCCAGTATACCTGTCTTGAAGCATGTAGCAACACGAACAAAACGAATGAACGTTGTATGAAAACGTGTCTTTAACTTAATTTAACTTTCAACTGAAGTCCCGCTTTCCTACCTGGTTAACGTCTCTTTGCAAATCAATGAGGTTGCCATCTTCGTGTTTCTAAGGCCACGTTGCCGTATTCAGAAACACATCCTTTTTACGACAGAGCTAGCATGGCACGGTCTGCGCTCAACTACCTCGAAAAACAGTCAACAGTAGGGGAGAGCAGACTTGAAGAAATATTTTAAAATAATTTCTATTTAACACCTGAGCAGATTTATTTATCTTTAATAAGGTCAGTTATTATTGTTATCTCACATGATTGACGAAACTATAAAAACAGTTGGCCATGTAATTTTTATTACCCGTAGGTGGCAGTGTAACATTACTTTAAAATCCTTTGACGTTTATATTAAAAATGAAATTCAAAAATAGTGTGCCCTTTTATTTGAAGTTAACCATCAAGCCACACTTTCTTCAAACTACATGGATCTATTCAACGTTAACGAATGCTAAAATAAAATAGTGCAACGCTTCTTGGGTGACAATTAGTCTGAATAAGTGCTGACTGGCGGTAAGTTTTTATCTAATTGCTTTGCTGATTTACGAAGGAAATCCTGTGGCATAAAAGGTATGCAAAAGAGCTGTACCGGAGTGGTGAAATCATTGAAATACCAAACTACCACACAGACAGTCTCATTAGCATCTGTAATTAAACAATGGAGTTACGTTTTTTCCTGGATTAATTAATTCGAGGTACATTGACCCTTAAATCCTTATTCATCTCAATCCTAAACACTGTCCATTTAATCGATATCAATTCCTGTAATGTGTGTGGTAAAGGTAATTGGCTCCAGGAATAACAAAGAAGTAATCTGACTTAGAACTGCATCTTTAGGATCAACAGAGGGATGTGGTGTGCGCTCATACGGAATTCTTGGGTTTTTTAAATGTGTTGTCGCAGCATAATAAATATTTCCTCGTTTTCCAACCCAACAATTTTAGTACGTTTCTTTCATCTATTCTTTTTCCCTGAGACAGTGAATATAACAGTACCTTTTGTGTGATTTATTGTAGCAATCAGTGAAACTCCATAGACCAGGTATGTAAAACAGAGTCTCCAGCGTATCGTCAGCACACGCTGTGTAGAAAGTTTATTTCTTTCTCAAATGAAAGGGAGATACGAAGGAGTCTGGCCATTTTTGCTCGGTGTCTTTATTGATCTGTTTCTTAACTGGCTGTCTTTACATCTCTGGGACATGTGGAGAACAAAGGAGCTTGAAGTTTTGGGGCTGACCTCTGTTTTTGCTTCCCAGGATTTATGAGCAAATGTCATCCACTGTTGGAAGAGGGCTGAGGGGGGAAGTCTTTGTTTTGCGATCGTTTTGGCGCACTGCTGAGAAATGGCAAAGCTCCAACTGAGGTCCGGTCACGGTGTGCGACCTTCTCTAGGTAATCAATAAGCCCGAATTACGAAACCTGATGGAAGTGAGCTCTTGTGAAAATTGCCGACAGAGTCACTGGGTCGGCGGTGTGGCCGAGGGCGGATCCATCAGCTACGTCGCCCTACGTTTCTATAATGTGACAGGCAACAACTGCAGCTTTGTGATTTGGATTGTTTAGGAGGGTGGAGATTAATTGTCCGTCACTGGTGTCCCCCACAAACCCTGGAGATGCGGTGCATTAAGCTGATCTGACAAAAGGGTGAGAAGGAAGGGAGGGTAGCGATAGATTGCGCGAGATTTTCTGCTATTTATTGCCCGTGTGGAGGTAAATAAGCTGTTCCTTGCAGAGCAGTTTGAACTGTGCAAGGTTTACGAGCTAAGGGCAGATTGTGCCGATGAGGCGGGATGAGGTTTGTTCTTGGAAGGCAAGTTGGCAAGATTGGTCTTGCCAAGACCACACGTCAAAGTCTTTATTTGTTAATGCTTCCTTATGTACAGGACATAGAGGATTGAAATTGCGTTACTCTCGCGCCCAAATGTGACAACTGTGATCTTTGCATTTTTGGTATGGAAAACAACCTGGATCTGCTGTTTCCCCGTCTAAATGACAAGCAAACCCACCGAATGTGCTCAACACTTCCTTACAGCTGAGACAGAAGGTTTGTCTTTGTGACCAGAATGTTTTTCGGTCTTCTAAACACTGTCGGCCAGGAACAATAGGTAATTACAGACCCATTACCCTCAAATCCCCTAATTGAGTTTGAGGTTTTAAATTCTCTCAACCACTTTGATGGGAAATCACTTCATGTACAACATTTTAAAGATCCTTAAAAACCCCGGTGTATTCATGGAGGTGTTTTTGTAGATGGTCAAGCGATCCACAGATAGCGGTAACCTTGGTAAACTGATTGCTTTCAGCAGCATTTGGTGCGCTTCTCATCGCCTCCAATTTAAACAAATGCAGAGACTCTGACAAAAAATGGGCACAAAAAAGACACATCTGTTTGCCCAGGACCAATTAGCTTAGTGCCTGAGCAGTCGCCGTGCCACTCGTTTATGTCAGAACCGGAATCTCCTCCACTGGTTCTACTGAACTTCTTAATTAAATCATTAAGGAGCAGAGCATTTGCACAATATGCCCGGCCGCCTTCATTACGAAGGGCAATCATTTGTAATTTGTTCACTTACATCTGCAAACACTGGATCTCACTCATTGTATGTGTGAGTGTGTGCGCGCGCGCGCTTGTAGAGGGTGTGTGGCTGGCCATTATTCTCCTCGGCTCACCATTTAGATGAAAATGCACTTGGATCCTTTGTGAAAGCTGCTGAAGGAGGAAAAACGATGGAGGACAGAGTAAAAGGCATTTTATTCCATTATAATTATACACCATTGATGCCATTATGATACTTAACATATAAAACGCTCTGGTGTGTTTTGCAGGTTATAAGGAGATTTGTGGAGCTTGTAAGTGCACTTTAACATGCCGATTTTTATTTAGATTTCATCTAAAAAAAAATAAGGGATTGGAATATAGATGGTCATTTTAGATTATTTAGAAGCATTCAGAAAAACCCATCTGTCTTGCAGACACCTTTCCAGTACAGTCACAGGGGACTGGAGGCAAGGCAGGTCATGCCTGGGGTAGGAATAGGAAAAAATAATCCTTTATTTTTAGAGCTTCCCCTCTTGGACTGGCCAGTTCAGCCATGCTGAGATGTCATGAGCGGCGTTTCTTCAGCGTTTGTGCTATTGGTCTTCACGTGTCTTTAGCTGGCCTTCTCATTGGATGCCAGAACACCAGAAGAAAAACTGACAATGGCAATGCAGGCAAATAAAAGAGAAGGCAATAGCAACAAATGTGGCTGTGGATTGTCAACACTGCATCTTTCCTCTTTGTCTGCTGATCTTGGAGAATTCTTCTAAGCCTCTGTCCAATCAAATGCAGCTAGCAAGTCGAGTGAAAGCGTAGGCTGTAATGTCTAATAGGGATACAGTTGATTGCAAAAATGTGGCGTGCGGTAAGCCACTGCATGAATAAATCTCATATTGCCACACTCAGAATTTCCTCACAGGGATATTTACTCTCTATGGCGACTAATTAACGTTGTTCTTGGCGTGACCCTGACCGCTACACATTTGCGGCGTGCTGATCGAGCACCAGCGGTCAGATGGGCTTGATGTTGCCATGGCAGCAGTGCCTCCTGCAGCCATCTTCCATCTTCTGACCTGTTTGCTGAGCCCGTCGGACATGAGACACGTGGCCCGGCCGCGGGACCACGACATGACAACAGCATTGTGTGTCACTGTCTAATTCCATTCCCTCAGTGGCACCCGTGACATTAATTCACTTGCCTTAGATCCCCAGCAGTCTATAGAGTGCCCTCTGCAGTACGGGGGGGGGGATGCTGGGGAGCGTCTCAGACGGAATGTACCGCTGTGTTTGATCTCTCACCAGCTGTTTCCCTAAAACTGAGACAATTAAATCACCTTAAACCCAATAACACGGTAACGCATAAACACGCAGATGTTGACCATGGCTGTTCACAGTTTGTATTTTATTTACTTGTATTTCCCACATGTCTGGATGGTGTGCAGGGTGGGTACCATCTCAGCTGCAGTTCTGCTTCAGTCATGTGGAAGTGTGACATCATAGATGTCACTTACAAACGATGATGTCATGAGTGCAGCTTTCAATCTGCCACCCAACACAGGCTGCATGGAGAACTGAATCGTTGATGGACTTTCACTTTGATCTTGTTTTAGCAAGAAGGTCCATTCTCTCTTTCCTGTAATGTTAGCATGCCCGGAGGGGAGGGGAGGGGGGGGACTGGGCAGCCAGTTGACCTTGGACCCCCCCAGAGGGTTTTTTCCTCCCCACTTTGAGTTTTTGGTTCCTCTCCTCTGTTGTCATCTGCCTGTCTTTCTTTCTTTCATTTCTTTGTCTTCCCTTTTCCCCATTTTAGAATTATTGTGTAAAATTATGTAGGAATGTATTACATCCATGTAAACTGCCTTGGGGGGACTCTGTTGTGAAATAAAATGAATTGAAACCCCCCCTCAGGCTCAGGTCCAGAATCTGACTTACTCATCACTTAGAAGAATCTAGGTTCTGCTCCTATCTGTCAAACTTGTGGTTATTTCATTTTCAGCATGATATAACTCAGTCATAACTGGTCATCAGCAGAGGTCAAATCGCATGGAGATGATTGGTTTCCATAGTGCCTGAGCTTTGCCTATAGGCTATGGACAGGGCACTGAAACAATCCAGCGTGTTTGCATGTATGTGTTCTGTATGTTGTGCCTTTTTATGGATCATCAAAGAGTGTTTGGCAGGGCTCTTGATTTGAGTATATCGGAGTATATATTTTGGAGTATAGCTGCATTTCACAGTATTCTGTTTAACAAACTGATGCGCTTTATGGAGCGACCTAAATCAAAATAATAAAAAAACAGCCAACAATATTATCAGTTGGTGATGTGATAAAATTAACAGTATTGTAATTAAGTACCTTATACAACCAATTATAAAAAGCCATGTTGCATGAAAACAGCTCTTGCTCTATTATATATAATTATTTAAGCTAAAAGATAGTTAAATATGTAAACAGAGCTTTGTGATGGTGGTTTTTAGTTTCTGCAGGTTGTGTGATGGGTTTGTTTCTTACCGAGGTGCCTCCCCAGTGACTCTGTCACTCTCAGGGGTCACAAAGACGCAGTGGAAAAGGTGAGGCCCATTGGCTATGCGATTGTAGTTGTCTAGACGCCCCAACCGGGGCATTTAGGTTAGCCCCGCTCACTGTGTATAGGGCAATTATCACAAAATGGCAGCTCTAATTACAGCGAATTCATTCTCATTAGCTGTGACTAATGCAGAATGTGACAGCGCTCCGCACCTGAGCATCTCACGCTCTGTGGGGGGGGGGGGTTGGTACAAGCAGTGACAAGGTCAGCCATCTTGATATGGGGGCCAGTTCCACTGGGGGGGCATGTAAAAGCGGCCACGGCCTGCCTCTGGCCAGCTCTTTAATCAGCGGGGATGGCCCTGTAATAGGGGCTCCGCACGGATGGATCCGGAAAGGCTCACGGCTCTTTCACCACCAGTGACAGTTCCCGGCTTCTGCCAGGTTACTCCTGTTATCTGTTTGCTTTAGTGGATATCACACCTGTTTCAAAAAGCCCCCCTATTTTTTACGGAGCCATTCGGTCGCGTACGAGAGCGGTTTTCCCTCAAGTCGCTCTCGGATCGCCGCTCCGGGTTTTTCGACATCGTCCGACTGCACCCTTCCTTCCAATTAAGAGGCTTTTCATTTTCAGTCAGCCTCCAGCCCCTCGTGCTGCATCACGCAGTCCGGCGTAATTCAAACGCCGTCCGCCGTCACTCTAATCCCACTTTAAAGTGCTCTGCTCGCCTTCATGCTTTGCAAATCGCTTTTATTTTTCTAAGATCCTCCGGTAAGGATGTCGCCCTCCAGATGGGCAGTTTTGCCATGAATATAAAGAGACCCCTTGAATTTTGGCACCAGGTTCTTATATTCATGGTTAATTTTCTCCCCTCTGGCAGATGATAATATCTTCTTGAAGCCACAGGGATTCCCGTCACTCCTACTTTTCTTTAGTAATTAGTCACAAAATGAGAACTCAGACCTGGAAGAAGCGGGTCTAAAGAGCCTAGATTCATGTAGCGCCCTGCGCTCGTCAGTACTCTGTTTACTCTGTCGAGGTCGTGTGCTGTCCTGAGAGGGCGCCCAGTCGGGTCTTCATTACAGGAGAGATGCTTTCATATGGCTTGACTCGTGCCACTCTGCCAGGCCCCTGCCGCTCGTGATGCACTCAGGAAGGCTGCCCACGGCCGCCTGACGGGGCGTTTCCTGCAGGCCCGGTCTGCTCTGTTCCATTTCCAGCACTGCGTGTTCATTACAGCCGGTGATTTATTGTTCTTCGGCGCGTGGCACACGCAGGCGGGATGGCGGACATCCCCGGACCGAGGACTCATCTCACGCCTGAGTCTCAGGTCGTCAGATTGCCTTATTTATGGCTTCCACCGCGGCTCGTCGCTCCGCTTTCAGACATCAGATGGTCGAGGTTGCCTCCAGTTTCTCAAATGAGGTGCATCATTTGAGAGACAACATTTGTCTTGTACTATAGCATAGTATAATTCACAATACATCCATCCATCTTCCGTGACCGCTTCTCTAATGCAGGGTTGCGTCGAGCCTCTTGCAGGAAGCACGGGGCATGAGGTGGGGGAGACTGTCGACAAGATGCCAGTCCATCATTGAGGACACAATGAGCCATTTAGAGACGCCCTTCCCTGCAACGTTCTTGGATGGTAGGGTCAAGCTTCAGGATGTAAAATTCGAACCCTTAAGGTATGAGGTTGCAAAGTTGCCCATCCAGTTAATGATGTCAAAGGAATAATTTGCTTCAGTTTAACCATTTCCGAACAATCTACAAACACGAATTTAGAGTTACAGTCTAGAGAATTGTTTAGTTCGAGACAGTTCGCTAATCAACTGATATTAACAGATGAAAAATAGTTTAAGGAGAAAGAACAGAATGACTGAGAACTGTGTATTTGACAGCAGATTAAAAATACGTAACAAATAGAATGATTATGAGCTGTATAAATCCCAAGAGAGAGGCTGATCTTAAAAGGAGCAAGCGCTGTTTAAGTCTTCACTTCCCAGCGCACGCACGCAACAGAAGCATCAGTTTTCAGCTTCAGCTCTGGTGGCTGAAGCTCATATCCAGCAACCGAACCCCAGTGGTTCTGCATCTTAACGACGTGTTCTCGCTCCTTGGGCTCATGGGGAGGGGGAGGGGTGGGATACGGCCACCCATTGGCTGGATTTACATGCTGCAAAGTGATAGGATTCCCCCATAGTCACGCAGCATTCTGTGGAATCGCTGCTGAAATGTCAGGCAGTTGACAAATGGGGTTGTTATCTCTGTGTATATATATGATGCCAGGGGTTACTGGGTGTCTGCAGTTCTTCTCTTCTCACACTAAATTTGAGGTTGATAGACTGTATTTGACATAAAATAAAGCTTTTTGTCTATCCCCCGATTCTGTCTATGGGGACCTCAACTGCCAAAGATCCCTTGATAGGCGTTCAATGTCAGGTGCACAACACCTCATCGCTGAGCAATTAGGAGGAAAAAAATAGGGGTATAAAATGTCTGTGTCAGAGGAATGTGTAATTTTACACCAGAATGTAGCATCTGGGCATGACTGTTTGATGGTGATAGCCTGAAATATGGATCCTCCTGTGCGGTACACGTTTATAGTCACCTAGGGTCCGTCTTGTTGCTCAGATTTACTGATTTGATGCCATGAATGGCGTCTGGTTGTTCATGTGCCAGGCAGTCCTTAATAGGAGGACTGCGGTGAAATAGCATTGAAGCTCAAGCCTTTGACACACATCATTCCACCAACCATAGAATCAAAGCCGTCGGCCCGTCGTTCACGCAGAACCCCCTTAGAAAACATTAGTTTTCACGGTTCACTGCCTTCGCAGAACACCGAAGATGCTGTCTGCTTTTTCCGTTTCGAATCCAATTACCAATTATCCTTAATTCATGTTTGCTTTTAGCGTCTTGCTGTGAATGCTAGACTTCTCTGGTTTAGCTGTCAAGTAGGATCACGCAGAGCAAATTGAACAATGCCTTTCATTAGGTTTCATCTACATGCATACATTCTCCCACTGACTCGCAGTCTGAGAATGAATGTTACTGTAGCTGAAAAAAATGCTTCATAAATATCAAATATTTATTTGGCTAAACCATAAGCAGGTTAGGGCATATGTTATAGTTGCATTATTTACAGGCATTCCTTTAATGTTACAGCAATATTCCTCAGTATTCATTAATCCATTTTCTATCTGCTTATCTGGGTGTGAGACTCTTCAAAACTGAATATAAAGATTGTGCATAATGACTTGAATGGTACCTTAACCTTGTGCCCTTTGCTGCCTGGAACATGCTCCAGGCCCCCTACAACCTTGGACGGATGGATGGATGGATGGATGGATGAATGGATGAATGGAGAATCGTCTTGTAATTTGTCCTACATGCTCAGGCAGAGTGCTAGTTGTTTTCTGTGTTGTTTGTTTCCCTTGTGTTTGACTAGAGGGGGAGTTAGGGAATTTATCTGTGAATTTATTTGTTTTATATAGGTTAGTGACTTCACTTCTCTTAGTCACCAGTGTTTTGTTTGTTGTTTTAGCACTAAGTCACCCTGAAGTGGTTGTGGTGCTTAATGACTAAAGATGCTGTTTCTGTTTCCAGTCTTTCGTCTGTTTTTATGTATGCTTGCAGGAGGATCACGGATTATCATGAAAGATTTTTTTTACCATATTCCCGCCCTCCCCCATTCTTTGCTTTGTGTCTGTATGTCTGCCTATATTCAGTCTTTGGAGAAAATTCCAGTGCAAGCTCCAAGAAATTAGTGATGGCGTGAGTGATGGTGTTTTTGTCTGAGAAACAGAGACGGGGAGATTTGAGAGATCACTAGCAGAACTATTTTTACACGAGTCAGGGGAGAGTTAAACTACAAAGCTTCAGTGAGAACGTGAGATCTATAGTGGGCTCAGAGTTGCATTTCATTAGCATAGCGAGGACCCTTGTTTATTACACAGTAAGCTGTTATTACAAATGTATTGTGCAGCGTCTTGCCGGATTTCGGATTGCGGCATTTGCTGATATTCAATGTGTGTTTTTCACACTACGGGGACGTGATAAATCCCCCGTCGGACTGTGTTTTGCTGGCTGAATCTTTTGATTAGTGAAAAAAAAACTGGGTGAAAAGCAAACCTTAATCATGTCTTCTAAATGCCTCTCCACGCGGTGCGTGCGGCCTCTTGAAAGGGAATTCATCCATAAAGTTAAAATCTTTCAACAGTAACTCATATACTAATAATGAATAAATTAGGGAGGCGATCCTGTAACAAAAAAAGAAAGAAAAAAGAAACCCCAATATGCTGGTTTGTAGGATCTTCAGTTTTGTTTACAATTAGGGCAGTGAAGCACGTCTGTGCTAATACAATTACAAGCACTGGATAAAAACAATCAGTTTTGCTCTTGGTTATTTTTCTTAAATGCAAAGTGTCTTAAAATGACTGGATGCTATCATTTACAAAACAGAAACTGCTGTACGCATTTCTTATGACTATGTAATAAATACATTAGTTAAGTTACGAGGCCTTTAGCTTTTAAATGTCCATTAAATCATTTTTTAGTTGTTCAAGAAAGGTTTTCCTAATAGTGTAGAGTGGAAGACCTCAAAATTTCCAAGCAAAATCTTTAAAATCACGTCAAGAATTTAATTACTCACAGAGATTACGATGTGCTGTTCCCATTACACAAACAGATGTAGTTTTCACAGCAAAGTGTTTGTTTTTCCAAATTGAGATAATGAAAGAAAAATTTAACTTGTTCAGTATATTTTGTTAAAAAATAAGCTAGAACATAATTTGAAGTTAAAGGGACTAATCCAGGCACCCGAGGTAATCTTCGTAAGTTTATTAATAATGCACAAGTGGAATGTATTTAATAAAAGCAGCAGTGAGAAGCAGCCCCCGACAGCAGCAGCATGTCTTTGTGCAGTGTTATATAATCGCATTCTGTATTGTGTGTGTGTGTGTATACATATATATATATATATAGAATAGCGTAATGTACAGAAAATGAGAATGAGGTTTGGATCTAACTCCTGACTCTGCTTGTGATCCCCTCATGGAAAGTAGTTCCGGCAGGAGGGTTCTTGATATTGAGCGACACTGGGGCTGGAGCAGTGGCAGCACATTGTATTTGGAAACACGTTCTGCAAGATGTTGCTCACCGTGTTAAAAATCCATCCAGCAGCCACCGATTTTCTTCATTATTGATGTAATGGGAGCCAAGACTATTCCCCTTGGAAATGGGCTACCATATTCTGAGAGGCTCTGTCTACACTAAAACCTTATGATAGTGTCCTGGAAAGTTGGAAAATGGGCAAACCCTCAGCCATTTACAGTTGCTGTCTCTCAATGTGTATATATACAGTATTGTCTATTCTGAGATGTGGCTGTTTTGCTGCATATCTTCAGCAGTTGCTACCCCAGACTGGATAAATAACCCAGATGTCCTGGCTGAATTCAGATTGAGACTCTGAACCATACAGTAAAATTTTTAAGACAAATTATACTGAATGCATTCTGAAACAATGGCTCAGGGTCACATGGTCGGTACTCAGTTTGGATTTTGCTGTCTTCACCATATGGCTTCCTTCTAGGACGTTCTGGGACATGAGCGTATCGAGGGTGACAGTGCGAAGACTGTGCAGCTCACAGGCAGACTCTGAAGCAGGAAGTAGAGCTTCTGGATAAAGGCCAGGCAGCCGCTGGAATCCTTATTTGGGTGGGGAGGGTCCTTTACAGGGGAGATGAGGCCGGGCGAGATACCAGTGGGATGTATTTTAAAAGAACTCTGTTGTTTCAGCTGGGGACTGAACAAATATGAACAGACAGAGTGTGGACTGGGGCATCTTCTCTGTTCTGGACAGACCAGTTTATAAACCTCTCTGGGAATGATGGACAGGTGGAGGTAATCGACACGCCGGCCTCGGTGATCCGACTCTCGCTCCCTGGACTCTCACACCCCCTCACCTGTCATGCAGTGTTTCCGGAATGTTCTGCTCAAATCTCGAGCCTTTGCTCTCTATACCACCCGGAGGGCGGAGGCCGGCAGCCCGGGTGGATGAAGAGGAAGAGGGAGAAGACAGCTTGGGTAGTGCTCTGGGACTCCATGCGGCATTCGCAGGGGTTGGGGGGGGGGGGTCATTATCGAGTGGGAATGAAGATGAGAGAAGCTGAAGCCAAGCGGCCGCCAGCCGCACTGGCGGAGTTACTCATGAGCAGAATTTTAAACGCTGGGGGAGGGGATGGCGGCGTGTACAATGGAGAGAGCTACCCTTTGTGCTCCGTGCTGTGCAGGGCCTCATCTGTTTTAGACTGGAGGTTCGGTAGAAGAGTCGCTTCAAACCCGTTAACTAATTCCGCCGCACATCCCCTGGAAAATGCCGTAGGAAACAGAGAAAAAAAAAAATCAAAGGACACAGTTAACCGTTTAGCACGTTGGAGGTGGTGTCTAAACTTTAAACGTGACACTGTGTTCTCTTTCTTAGACCCTCTGATCTTTTTATGCTTTGAATTTTCCAATTTACATGGTTTTTTTTTTTTTTACTGGACTGAAAAATTATTTAAAAATCATGTACACGCATTTGTATGTATGTTTATAAGTGTGCGCCGTACTCAATGTTCAGATTATTAATTCATGTGTACACTCTACTGAAATATTGACTATTAATTTTTTATGTTTACTGCAAAGATCATATTTGTGAAATACCCAAGTGATTCTGTTGCACACTTGTTGGCCATTTCTATTGCTAGAAGTGACACTTTAACTCTAGTGTAACTTCCTGTGTTCGACCAGGTGTCATTTTTAGGCTTGTATGAGCCGATCCGCCTCTGATTGATGACAGAAGGACACGCTCCACGTACAGGATTCCTTAATCTTCATCCTGTCATCACTATCTGCTTCAGGCGGTGACAACATGAACACCCGAGTTTCCAGGCATGAGTCACACAGATCGACTTTCCCCACTTGCGTATCGCTCACATGCGGGTAATCAAGCACAGTACACCAAGCTGAACTGTAATGGATCCTCTGAGGAGGCATCACAGACACCCTGGACTTCACCTCTTGCTCAATGCCATGACAACCAGCTTCTCCTCTTTCCATGAAAGAGAAAAGTGCAAAAAACTGCATGAGCTGGTGCTGCCATCTGAATCGCCACTGGTGATCCCTACAATAGTTTGGATTAGTGTCATTGATACCTGCAGTAGATTGGATCAGCACCGGTGACCTCTAATGTCGTTTGGATCAGCATTGGTACTCTGGAATGTATTTTGGATCAATGTTGTAGTCTTGTCATTTGAATTAACATTGTGATCTTTATTGTCATTTGGGTCAGCGTGATGATCTCTAATATAGTTTGGATCAGCGTGATGATCTCTAATATAGTTTGGATCAGCGTGATGATCTCT
>JAABNX020013629.1:0-23162 GCA_015163995.2 Mormyrus lacerda | reverse complement strand
AGGATCTACCTCTCCTAAATCCATGCTGGCTATCCCTCAAAATGTTATTTGAGTCCAGGTAATCTACCATTTTCTCTAATTATAACCTCCATAAGTTTACCAGTTATACAAGTTAAACTGATTAGCCTATAGTTAAACAAATTACTGCTATCCCCTTTTTTGAAAATGCATATCTGACATCAACATATTTCTCTCTACACCAGCTGAGAAACTTATTCTCCATATCACTTTTTTTTAACAAAAAAAGTTTAATAATCACAGGTTGACCTTTAAATCGCCCAAGCACACACAACAACAAAAAAGAAATATCAAGCACCCCGTTAACCCCCCCCCCCCAAAAAAATACTGAATCACTCACGTGTTTGGTTAAGTTTAATAACAAACGAATCTCAGATGAGCGCCCACGTGTAGCCCTCTAATGTCCCGCATACTCATCCAATGGCCTGGGAGTAGCGAGAGTTATGAAAAAGTGACCATTTAAATAACTAGACTAGCTCAATCTAGGGATCATCACATTCATAAAAAAAATTAAATACACCCGTAGTTCCAGAAAACAGCTTGCTATTCCCTGGCACCAATGGACTCACCTCTTTCTACACCGTTCATAAAACTGGCTCAACGTACAGGCGCAAAGCAAAACTGCATAATTTATTACATTTAAACATAAGATAAGCAAAGAAGAAATGATAAAACACAACTGAAAGTTGATGAAGCCAGTCGCTTCGTATGTGCTCAACCGATTAACAGTCTAGGCAGCTGCTGTTGTGTTGGTGCGCGTCGGGCTCATTTTTCAGTTCGAAAGCGAGGAAAACCAAAAAATAAAAAAACAACCCAACTGCTCAGTCCCTACAACCTGTTGAGTGTCTCCCTTTGCTGATTTTTGAAAAATGTTCCACTCACTTGATCCACTCAGTTGGCCGAAATTATTGGCACCCCTGGAATTTTCCCAGAAAATGTACGATTTCTCCCAGAAAATTGTTGCAACTGCAAATGTTTTGGCATTTCCTTTATATGCATTTGAACAACACAAAATCAAACAGAAAAAAGCCAAATTTGACATAATTTCACACAAAACTCAAAAACTGGGCTGGACAAAATTATTGGCACCCTCATCTTAATATTTGATTGCACACCCTTTGGAAAAAATAACTGAAACCAATCGCTTCCTATAACCATCAACAAGCTTGTTACACCTCTCAACTGGAATTTTTGACTCTTCTTTTACAAGCTGCTCAAGGTAGCTCAGATTTGAAAGATGCCTTCTCCCAACAGCGATTTTGAGATCTCTCCATGTGTTCAATTGGATTTAGATTCTGACTCATTGCTAGCCACTACAGAACTCTCCAGTGCTTTGTCTTCAACCATTTTTGGGTACTTTTAGAGGTCATTGTCCTGCTGGAACACCGACGACCTCTGACGCAGACCCAGCTTTCTGACACTGGGCCCTACATTACGCCCCAAAATCTTTTGGTAGTCTTCAGATTTCATGATGCCTTGCACACAGTCAAGGCACCCAGTGCCAGAAGCAGCAAAATATCCCCAAATCATCTTTGAACCTCCACCATGTTTGACTATACTGTAGGTACCGTGTTCTTGTCTTTATAGGCCTCATTCTGTTTTCTGTAAACAGTAAAATGATGTGCTTTACCAAAAATCTCTACCTTAGTCTCATCTGTCCACAAGATATTCTCCCAAGGATTTTGGCTTCCTTAAGTACATTTTGGGTCTCCTGCTATAGCGTTTCATTTTGTTGAGATGTTGACTGATAGACTGAGTCTGCAGAACAGCTTGAATTTGTTTAGAAGTTGATTGGGGCTGTTTATCTACCATTTGGACTATCATGCATTATCATGCGTTATCAATTTTTCTCTTCCATCCACATCCAGGGAGATTAGCTACAATGTCATGTGTTGTAAACTTCTTGATTATGTTGCACACAATGGACAAAGGAACATGAAGATCTCTAGAGATGGCCTTGTAGTCTTGAGATTGTTTATATTTTTCCAGTCCTCAGACAATTCTCTGCTCTTTCTGTTCTCCATGCTTTGTGTGGCACACACAGACACACAACAAAAGATTGAATAAACTTTTCTCCATTTTAACTGGCTTCAGGTATGATTACTATATTACCAGCACCTGTTTCATGCCATAGGTGAGTTCAAGCGAGCATGATATGCATGAATAAAATCGTTTTTCAACAATTTTCAAGAAATGCCAATAATTTTGTCGAGCCGGTTTTTGGAGTTCTGTATGACATGACATCAAATTTGGTTATTTTGTCTACTGTTTTGTGTGCCCTTTGTCACCGATTCTATTCATAATTTTTATGGACAGAATTTCTAGGCAAAACCAGGGCATTGAGGGTGTCCGGTTTGGTGACCTCAGGAAAGCGAGGCTTTTTGCAGATGATGTGGTTCTGTTGGCTTCATCGGACCATGACCTCACTGGAGCAGTTCGTAGCTGAGTGTAAAGCAGCTGGGTTGAAAATCAGCACCTCCAAATGGCTCAGGCATCTGGTCATGATGCCTCCAGGACGCCTCCCTGGTGAGGTGTCTCGGGCATGTCTCAATAGGAAGAGGCTGCAGGGAAGACCTAGGACACACTGGAGAGACTATAGTTTTCAGCTGGCCTGGGAACGCCTTGGGATTCCCCTGGAGGAGCTGGACAAAGTGGCCGGGGAGAGGAAAGTCTTGGTTTCCCTGCTTAGAATGCTGACTCCGCGACCCAACCTGGAAAAGCAGCAGGTAGCATGCATTAGCAGGAAATTAGATCCCCGTCCCTCCAGCGATATTAAAGGAATCATGAGCAAGTTGTGAAATATCGTCGCCTCATGAACTATACTGTTTCTCTAACCTTGTCTTTTGTCCTGCCCGCATAGTTTCTGCCCTGCCTGCTGTCTCCCTGCTTGTGTTTGCCTTGTCTGCCCTGACCCTGCCTGTTCCTGTCCCGGTTCTTGCTTGCATTCCTGTCTCGATCTTGCCTGCTCCTGCCCGGGCCTTCCCCATTCATCTGGTGTTCCTGTCTCATGCCTCACTGTCAGACAGATTCCCCCTCAGTTTCAGACCTGATTGACTTTTTCCCATTTCTCTGGCTTTGGTTGCACAGGCTCCTAAATACAGCTCCTGTTCTCCTGCCCATTGGTGTCTTCCGTGATTTCTGTCTGCCGCCCGTGATACCTGTCAAGTAACATTCCCATAAGAGTTTTCATAAAATTTAATGAGATGTTTGAAACAGACATGGTGGAAGTTAATTGGATGTGTTAATAACTGAACCGGTTGCGCTACCACTATCAAGGTTAAATGTGTGTGATACTGTATTTAATTTTGTGCAGTATACATGTAACTGCCATCCAATTGCTTGTCCTATTCAGGGTTGCAGGGGATCCAGAGTCTATCCCAGAGACCATGGGTGCAAAGCAGGGAACAACCCAGTACAGGGCACACTCACACGCCAGTCACTCACATACGTACACCTATGGGAAAACTGGCACCTCCAATTAACCTCAGCATACTTTTGGACTGTGGAGAGGAAACCCCAGTGACATGGGAAAAACATGCAAACTTCACACACATGGAGCCATAGCAGAAGCTTGAACCCTGTTTTCCATAGGTGTGAGGCACCAGTATTAACCACTGCACCAATTTGCCACCCCAGTATGTTGACCTCCCCTCTATAATCGGCATACCGAGGTACCACTTATCTTCACCTACAGTTACCTAATTTTACTCAGGTTATATATCATTCAGTTACACTACAAGCATATTTTATTTTTTCTTTTGGATTCCCTTTGAAATACCTTATTTTAATTTCAGGTGTCCCTTGTTTAACATCCTATCAATCAAAAAAAATTCGAGTTTTAGATGTTACGTACCTATTCATAGTGTCAAATGAACAAAAATACCTTAAGTGTTCCTGAAATTTGAGACATTGAATTTGTGTTTATTCATATTATATAAAAGAACTATTGTTTGATTATTCTGAAACTACATTTTGTATATATTCTGTATATTCACCATGTCTAAATGTCATCAATTGACGATTCAGCAGCAGGTTGACCTTTATAAACTAAAGACTGCCACTATCCTTAATGAGCTTCACGCCTGCGTAGAACAAGCTTAGTTCATGGCAGCACACCAGACCACAGATTGGGATAACAGGTTGACTTTGCATCTACTTCCCAATGAACATCATAATGAAATGGCAAATAATTATGAAAGGTTTCACAAAGGTTAATATCATGCAATCAAAAACAATACTCCAAGCATGTGAAGAATAAAGGCTGATATTCTGAAGATGATACGGCTAAAAGTCACAGTGATGTATGAAGAATAATTCTACACTGAAAACACAGCTGAACACAGCTTTTGAATTTTTAAGTAAGTTTTTTTAGGTATACCTGCTCAAACTTTGCAAACACAAGCAGGTTACTGAAATCTAGTCTTTGTAAGAAGGATATCATCTTCAGTGCTGGTGTAGCTCGTCCACTATGCAGTCCCGGCCACACTGCGTTGTGTTCTGGTACAAGACTCTTCATAAAATGTCGGAAACTGGATGCTGATGACGACTTTCTTTTTGGGCCTTTTATTCACAACGTTAGTGAAATTAACACATTCGGAGATTCAATTGTCACTGTAAGGCCAAGCTTCTCCCAGTCAGGTAGAATGCAGACTGCCCTACTTCACATTAATTGATAAATCATAAAATAAAATACAATGAAATTATGCCATAAAATAAAACTGTTGCATTAGGCTTTTACAATCATCATGTTACAGTACATATTTCCAAGTTATCTGCTTTCCGAATGCCCAACATTAACAAAGTACAACTTAATAGTTAGAAATCCACATGTAACACCTGATTCTATTGAACCAAAAGAAATATAGATAAAATAAAACAGGGATTGGGTACAATCTCTTTATGTAGTTCGAGTCAAATCACTGGGGTTTTGGAAAGAAATGTGATTTGGACACGATATGTCTTACGTCAAAGTCATTTTTATATAGCATTTCAATTAGCCAGTCAGTTTAACATAAAATCCCAGTATATAAACAAAGAACAAAATCTTATATTATTCCAATAATTAAATCCAAAAAAAGAATTTCTAGTTCGATAAAACAAATATATATATTTATATTTTTCACTGGGTATCCAATTGTTAAATATAAAGAAAAAATTCTGACAAGGCAGATTTTGATAGTAAAATAGTAGTTTAGGCGCCACAAATGTCAGCAGCAACGCTCGACTTTATACACAGTTACAAAATGTCTGTACATATATATACACGTCCCACTAAAACAGAACCAAGAAAGAAAAAAATAAATAAAATCAATTACCATATACCATGTAGGTTACACACACAAGCTAAAACGCATTTACATTTCCCTGCCATGTTTTACATGAAGATAAAATGGTGAACGCTAACAAAGGCAGCTGCAAAACAATGTAGCTAGCTAGCTGGTCTTGTGCTCCCAAATTTCACTTTAGAATTAAAAGTTACACGAAACAATCCTCTTCTCGAGCCCTCATATCATGCATGCAATCATCAATGTATATAACTTAAATTACATTAAGAAACAAAAATCTGGTATTCTTTTTTACAATCAAACTGCCTCAGACATGTACCTCTTTCAGTCAGAACGCAGACTGGCGGGAGTACGTGCACATCGCGGTGCAAACCCTGTTGACCCTCAGGGGGCGCTATTATGCCAACCATAAAACTCCCAATAACAGAGCCAGTGTTTTAAAATGACAAAACAAAAGAAGGACTTTTGTTAAATAAACACCACACAGTCATATAAAATAGAAAATAAGAAAAACAAAATTCCCTGGCATTTTCTTTTCCCTATTACACTGGCAAGACCAAGCAGTAAAACAATTATATGATTTAAAGAGTCACACATTTTCCAATTTGTTGATGAACAGGCTCTTTTTGTAAAGGAAAAAAAAGTTATTAAAAAGGGTGTATGGTGAGCCAGTCAGACTGAGTCATCCAAGTACCAGCATTATTTTTTATTTAAAAAGTGGTAGAGTACAATTGACTTAAGTTTGTAGGGTACATAGGTGGCAGTGTTGTCCTGTTTGCATTGTACAAAGCCATGTTTTTTTGGTGGGCTTTTTGCTGAACTCTGCTGACTTTTTGCAACATACGTTACTGGACCTAGCATCGTGCTAAATGGTCTGCTCACAAGAGTGCGCACACAGACAAACAGCATGTTCACAAGAAAAGTATGTGGTGATGCTGGTTTGATCTTCCCGTGTGCCATGCCTCCTCATCTACCCCGTGTGGAATCCCCGTGTTACCAGCCATTTCTACTTGTGTCTAATTAGTTTGGTGTATTTAAGTCCACGTTAAGTATGTTTCCCCAGTCCGGTCATTAACGTCTTTTCATCTGTTCTGACTGTTCCGGGTTCCTGCTTGTCTTCAATCTGAATTAAACCCTGTGTTTCTCTGACTCCTTGACTCCTGCTTCTCTTTCCACGCTCCATGCCCCGCAAAGCATAAGAGTGCTTGCAAATTCAGCACCTCTGTTTCTGACATTTCATGAAATATCAAGGTGAACTTACTAGCACTGTTTAAGGGGGATGGCATTAAGTTTTGCACTACATGGAACAAGCAGTTTGACGTGGCAGTGAGACCTCATACTGCCTGGATTTACGGCAGGGAATAAAAAGCTACTTCGGCAAAGATTTTTCCGACCAGGCTAAATGGTGCTGTGTTTGTGTTGTGGGATAGCCTGCTGGTAGAAGTGCTATGTGATTATGACTGCATAAAAGATTTTCTCTCTCTTATATATATATATATATATATATATATATATTTATTTATTTTTTCCCCATGGCTTCTTTTAAAGCTTTGCTAAGAAGTACATTTCTCTGGCCAACACCACTGAAGCATACATGAAAACAGGGTAAAAACCCGGCTTCCATTTTAACGCTTATGATGACTAATTTGCATTTAAAGTGCATGTATGTATAGCGAGTGTCTTACGAGTAATACATTCAACTGGCATATACTTAAAACCTTTTAGCATGACATGGTTTGGTACAGTGGCGGACTGGCCAGTTGGAAGTCCTGTGTGCTGTTCGCGAATGTCTCCTGTCCAAGAGCCATTTATATCACTTAATACAAGTTAAAACAGAAAACTTTGATACCATTGTTCATTGTTTATTCCAAACTCTGATAACCTATAGACTAATCATTATATGACACGATAAAAATACTACATTATTAAACAGGGCTGTTGGTGTGAATCGTGGTAAGCGCGATTTACTAATGTAGATAATGTTGCCATTAACCGTTTTTCTTTGTGCACGCTCCTACAAGACGTGTTTTTTACAAGATGAACCTCACCTTTTCACACAACGATTCCACAAAGCTCCAAAGATTTTTTTATGTTGTGCATATGCATTATTTATTTTAAATGCAAGTTTTGCTCCTTTTATGCGATTTTTACTGTTTCTTATTCAGGTCTAAGACATACTTGTTAAAGTTCAAACTCCAAAACATTCATTAAGCTTCAAAATGGATTTACATATGTGGACTTCATAAATGAAAGTAAGTTTCATATCTGATTTGAGTTCTTTGCTGTAGTGCATTTTTCATGCATGGAGTAATTTTCATTCTTCATTTTTAGTTCACAATAAATTTGGACTGCCTTCAGGGACAGCTCTTTGTATTTATGATGACACAAACTGAGATCGAGGAGGACATTTTGCATGAATTACTTCAAGCAAAACCTGACATGATGTTAACAGTCAGAGACAAAAATACTGGTAGGTTTGGTTCTCTTCTCTTTTATTTTGTCATATCTTCATCTCTTAGAATGCTTATTTTTCTTTCCAGAATTGGAGATTTTAGCTCCAGGAAGCAGCTCCTGCACTGATACCATGTCCATATCTAGCCGTTCATCAAGTGACCTAGACCAAACACCGGCCAAGAGGTCCAAAAATTTGAAGATTCAGCAACTGAAGCCAAAGAGGTTTTTAATTTTATTTCTATATTGCAATTACATTTGCATTTTTTGTAATCCTATAGCATCAAAACATAAATATCGTCTTGCTCTGTTTGTTAGCATTGTCATATTTTGCCATAGGTCAAATTATGTGCCCTTTAGTTATAACATTGGTCTCCCTTTACATTTGTACAGAAAGAACTCCTTACTTAAAGTACTTAGTTACTTAAAGTCTATATTGTTAATCACATCTAATCAATTAACTTTAAATACTGAATTCAGAACTCATGCGTTTGAGTTGTTTTGAAGATTGTCCTTTCTGCCTTAAACCACAAAGCCAGTCCAAAAACAATCTGACAAGTGAGACAAGGCATGTTCTTGTCAACATACTGGTTGAACACATGATAGAGATGCATGGATAAGTCGAGTTTTTTTCCCCTATGTAATTTTACCTCAATTTAACCTTAATATTCCCTATACTTTGCATAATTATGCAATCAGGCAGTATTTATACTGCAGTCAAGCAGTATTTGAGATGTACCAGCTGTTGATCTTAAAAATACTGGCTAAAGACACCTTTCTTTTTAAATCCTTTCAATCATTTTAAGGTGGATTCCTACATGGAACCAAAGAGAGCAGTACACCATTGGTATCGTGACACTTTTTCCAGCATTGCGAGATCCATACTCAAAGAAAGGCTATGTGAGTGTACTCGTTTTTGAACTCTATTGTGTATTTTGCTTTGACTGTGATCACAGTGATAAGTGAATCTTTTGTTTCTTAACTGTGCAACAGAGCACTTCTATGATGTTGACAGCAGAACTGGCTACCTTGCCTGGTGACTAAAGACAGTGCAGGGGAATACATCTCATCATGCTGCTAATGGTAATGCAGCTAGCTCTGACCTGGGAGGACCTTCCTTGAAGAGATCCATCAACCCTGAAGAGCACCTTGATAAAGACGCAGTGAGAGAGGCCATTGCCTTGCTTTGTCATACTTCTGAAGAAGGTAAGATCTTTAAGATGAAGGAAATGTTCCATCACAGACATGGACCCAGATAAACCTTGGATATTCTGAAAACATTTCCCCGGTTTTTAGACACCAAAGGACTGGTTGGTTTATCCAGTGATTGGCATAATGTGAAAATAATAGTGCGAAATTAACTAATGATCCTGATATGCATGTTTTTGGTGTTTTAAAGGTTAACTAAGTCTTTACACTCCTCTTCAATCATGAAACAGCTAATAAATTGCTGGAAAAGTGGGACACTGTATTCAAGCCAGGAATCATTGAGGAAGCCATGGGCTTGACTAACTCCTGCTGTGCATTCCCTCATCTGATCAGCAAGAAAACAGACAATTGGTGAAGACCATTGTATTTCCGTGTGTTTATTACCTTATTATTATTATTATTATTATTATTATATTAGAAACAAAGATTTTAGTATATTTTAGTTAAAGGACCTGTATAGCAACAAATGTATATAATGTGTTAAGGCTAATTCATTAATTCATCTTTGTTGTTGTCAGAATGAGACAGTGACTTGGCCATTCTGCTTTTGCTCGTTCATCTCCTTCCACCTCAACCAGGAGGCAAGAGAGCTACCAAAATCATGTTGCTGATGCTGCCGATTGCCTTGCTGAGTATCATAAGGTATTGATGTGCGTAAACTTCTTGTAGATCCCATGTTCTTAGTAGGCCTAGTTGATTAATATAATGCTTTCTTTTTTTTAGTCTTGCAACAGCATTGATGAACACGTTCAGCAAAGAGAAGGACGGCAGCCATACCTCCTTGCTGTATGAAGAAGCCAAATCCAGATTGACAACTTTTACGTAGTCCTTGACAAAAATCTCATCACATGTCAGGTGGTTGGTTCCCTCGGCTTTTCAAGCTCACTTTGTTAAATTAAAAACATACGACCATGCACTCCTAAACTTCTATACTTTCATTCAAACAACCATCTACGAAATTGATGTAGGCAAGACGAGAGTGTCCCAAAGAGTAAAAGCGCTTTGCGCTAAACTACTGAATGACTAATATTTGTAAAGCAGCTGAGAATGCCATCTTGTTTTAAATATGACCAAAGCAGGCATCACATCCATTCCAAATTCATACAAAGACTTCAGGGATAGAAGTTATTGTAAACCCATCCACTTTTCTCTTGATGCTCAGGTTCTTTACAAATACAGCTTTATTGTGATGAATTTGAAACAGCCAATCCCCTTGGCTCAAAACATGGAATTCACAAAGTAGGATGTTTGTATTTTGTTTTGCGAAATTTCCCCCCACAATTTAATTCGGCAGTACTAACCATTCATTTAGCGTCTCCGTTTCATTCCTTAGATTTTAAGAAATACAGCTTTGATTTGATATTCGAGCATTTGCTTTTGGACCTTAAAACTCTTGAGAGTGAAGGAGTGCATTTGCCTGTATCATCTGAAAGAACATATGGAACAATATGTCAAATTACAGGCGATAACTTAGAACTTCACTCAATTCTTGGCTTTACAGAGACCTTCAGTAGCCATTATTTTTGTCGATTGTGTTTAATAAGTAAATGGGATGCTCAAGATGTATTTTGCAAGGATGATCACAGGGTCATAATGCGTGATGAGCAAAGTTTCCAAATGCATTGTGAAACTCTTCAATCAGACCCACAACTTAATGTTCATGGGGTCAAGAGAAATTCAGCACTAAACACTTTGTTCAACTTTTCCTTTGACATCATGCATGATGTCCTTAAAGGAGTGGCTCAGTAAGACCTCAAGTTGTTGTTTGCCTATTTGACTGAACATTTTCTCTCTAAGCAAGAGCTTCTTTCGCATATCAATTCATATGACCATGATTACATAGAACGTAAAAACCATCCAACAAATGTGAACTTTTACCACACTGGAAACAGTTTAGGCTTGAATTCAATTCAAACTCTATGCTTTGTAAGGAACACCCCCATGCTGTTTGGGGATGTTGTTCCACATTCAAATTAAAACTGGAGCTTGTTGCTTCTTTTGTTACAAATAATGAACATTATTTTTTCACCAAGCATTACTTATGGGATGATTGTAGTACTTAAGCACTCAATTCATGAACCTCACCAACTTTTTAAGCTATTGTACCCAGACTGAAATTTAATACCCAAACATCATTTCATGATACATTACCCATCACACAGACTTTAACCAAAAAACACCAGATGGCTATTAGGTATCATTGGGACACATTGACATTCCAAATATTATGGTCCAATGTCTTTGTACCGTTTTGAAAAGTCTGGTGGTGTTGATGTTGACTTTTAATTCCATAACATGAAAATTTCTGTTGCACTAATTGGGTTAAAATTGATGTTGCAGAATATTGAATCGGTCTTATTGTTTGTAATGAGATACAGCATGTTGGAGCATGTGATGGAAAAGAAAACGTTTGGAGCTGCAAAGTTTGCATTCTTATAGACCATTGGATCTTCAGTGTTCATATGGACCAGATGACAGGGAATGCTCAAGTAATACAAGCGGTCCTGATTACTAATGGCTTTATTTTCAATTCCATGTATGAATGCCTACAAGAAAGGTCTAAAGTTCAAAGGCTCCCCATCAAACACAGGTATATCCCTAGTAGGAAGCAATAATAACCTTTGTTGTTGAAAAAAGAGGTGCGCTGTGTCATTTAGGCCAATACTCTTTGAGTGCAGTGGCTGGGCTGGGGCAGGAGTAGCTGGTGTAGCTGCTGTAGTCATGAGGATAGAGGTTGCTGGTGCTGTAGGGACAAAAGTGGCTACTACTGTGGGGGTAGGGGCAGCTGGTACTATGGTGGGAGTGGAGGCGACAGCTGTTGTTTGCTGATGTGGGGGTTCCTCTGATAGTGGTGGTTGGAAGGACAATTGTTTTGCTTATGGGCTATAAGTAAGTATCTGAAGAGGAGTCTTGGGGACCACATTTATATTTGCATATTCTATTGAAGGCTGTGGATACAAATAAGTTTCCTGGCTGGTCTTTCCTTATTTTCTCAGGTAAGATTTCATGTCATCCATAGGTAGCTTTGACTGGGAGACATTTAAATTGGCTTCCTTCCAGCCGTTTCTCATAATTCTTCAGAACTTTCATCCTTGCATTTGCTACAGCAATGTCAGTTTCCAGGGTACTCTGTTCTATTGCACTTTGCAGTTGCATCCTTCGCAATTCAAAAGCATGTTTTTTCTTAAGTCCAGCAGCACGTTCAAGAAAAGCTTCCCTTTCTGCTTCAGCCTTTACTCGTGCTGACGACACTGAAGACACATTAGAAATGCTGTTCAAGGGAATAATAATGGGTAATAGTTGAGATGTGCAGGCATGGAAAGGCAGTCTATCATCTAAAAATGATGAAGAGGAGTTCTTTCTTGGTTCATACCAGTTGGCATGATCATGTTTCCTTTCATCACCAGTCAACATATCTTGAGCGTTGTCAAATTCATTCAGTGCATCAATAAGGCCTTGAAAGCCTTTGCCCACACCAACAATATTGAGTTTATCTATAAACTCCTTTACTTCATTTTGTTTCCGTGTACAAACACCCAGCTTCCCCTTTTGGGTTGCAATGAGCTGACTTAATTTCTTTTCCATCATGATGGCTAGATCAGTATTCTCAGTCGGAGAATCAGCAAGTTCAGTTTCTACTGGTTTCATCATGAAAACTGTATCAGTAACCTCAGTGGCAGAATCAAAAGGCTGTTTCAGTGGCTATTGATTTAGACATTTTTCAAACATCTTAAACAACTTGTTTCAAAAGTTGAATGTGACACAGAACAAGTTGTGTTACACTGAAAGCTTTGATCCAAATCCAACAAATCCAAAATGGTGCAGGCAAACACAGTCCAAACAAGTCCACAGCCTACACGAACAAATCCCCTTTCAAGTTTTAAGCATTTAAAGAATAGTTTTTTTACTATTGTGTGAGGGTCAAATCTAATCCAAAGTGTAGATGCTGCATAGTTATTACGCGCTCATCCTAAAACACTGTGTCCGGCTTTTGCTCATACCTGTGTTCGTAGGTGGTAGAAAAGGCAGGCGGGTAGGGAGGACACACGGTCAGGCAAGCAGGAGGGAGATAGGTAGGTAGGTAGCTAGAAAGCAGGCAGGCAGGCAGGGAGATAGGTGGTACACAGTGGAGTAAATCCAAATTGTTGGTAATCCACAAAGGAGAGAGTTGATCCAAAGTATAAGTGTTAAGTTTTACCAAAAGGGAGTGAAATCAAAGTATTCTAAATTCTATTTAGTGTTAGTTCAAAGTTTAGGTTTAAAGTGGGAAAAAACTATTCAGCTATGACATCTTCCATTGTCTACCTGAGACCAGGAACCATGTGGAAGACGCCATCTTTGACCAGCCAGGTGACCTAAGGCTACATCAAAATAAAAGTTCCAGGCTAAAGGCAGCAAATCTAAAGCAAAAGTAAGAGTCTAAACCAAAACCAAATTCAAATTAAATTTGGCTCCGACAACTAATAGCAGTACATACTGTACTGTAACATTTCACTGTTACAAATTAAGTGCAGCATAGTGTATTTTCAATCATTGTCATCAAAACCTTAGCCATAATTTGCATCAGAAAATACAAAATACATTGTGATATTGAAATACTGCTAAACATTTAGAATGTCTTGTTTGTAAACAATGACACAAGAGGCCAGGATTTTTGCTTAGCTGGAAAATGAATTTAAGGTAGTCTGGGCTAGATGGACTTTATTTTTGTTCACTTACATTTAGCACAGGCTACCTTAGACCCAGCTAAGCAAGAAATCCTGCTTTGCGAAACAGGCCCAAGGACTTCCCATTCTGATGGCAATGACATGTGCATTAAATATTTACTTTTGAAAGAGTAAAACAATTTTGCAGGTAATCAATTGTGTGGTGCTGCTTATATAAATTGTTTAAGGAAATGTACATACTGATGATTAGTGACTAAAAAAAGATAAATTAGAAGTTATCAGTGTGTCAGATATTTTTTCCCACGTTTTGCGGTCCTTTTTTATGTGGAAATATATAAATTGCAGTGATAGAATGTGCTAAATCAAACCTCAAGTCAACAATATCCAAGTTTAAGTGAAGTCGAGTCTTTTTCATGACTAAAACTCTCTGTTCAAAACTATCATACCAGAGCTGCAAGTAGACGACCTGACCTCAAACAACTTGCCTGCCTTCATCTGCTACTGGATCATCAACTTCCTCATTGTAGGAAACAGTATGTGTTGATGGGTGGTCATTTTCCAGCTGCATGACAATCAGCACCAGAGGTCCACAAGGATGCATCCTGTCCCCTTTACACTTCTCCATCTGCACAAATGATTGTACCTCTAGTGACCCATCAGTGTTACATCATGTCTAACTAATCTGCTTGGGATCTTTAGGAAGCTACAAGGGAAATTAATCGCAAAAAGGCCAATCATGTGATCTACTTAGATTTCCAGAAGACCTTTGATGTTGTCCCCCACAAACAGCTCCTGCTTAAGCTCAAAGCTGCAGGGATTTTAGGAACTGTAGCAGCTTGGATCAAAAACTGGTTAACAGACAGGAAGCAGCGAGTAGTTATTAGAGGCATAATGTCACAGTGGGCCTGTGTCCACAGTGGGGTAACACAGGGTTAAATTTTAGGACCACTATTGCTCCTAATTTACATTAATGATATTGACACCAATACATACAGTAAACTGACCGTCTTCACATTAACAAACTGAAGTACAAGCAGGGGGAAGACAGCTGTATGTCACATTAGATAAAAAATAATCCAAGCTTATGAGTATATTTCTACATTCTGTGTTGTTCCTCTGATGTCACACCATTCAAACCAATGCATATGTGAGTATGGCTAATAGGAACATTCTTATTCTAATCTCTAAAATAGCCATATGGGGTTACCGAGTAGCATAAAATCATTGTTCTAAACATTTAAAATGCACTTTTGAATTTCAGAAACAGAATTTACTTTGTTTATTATTTTTTATAATACTATATTTAATACTTAAGTCTTCATATGGATCTGGGTTATGTGTGTTTTTTTCCTGCCTGCTGTCTGCCCTTTACTTACACCTCTTTTATTTTTTGTTTCTCTGTTCGTGGGTGCAGGTAGAACTTCCTTTATTTCCTCTCCTTTCTACTTGCCTGCTTTTCTTGTGGGCAGAATATGCTTTTTTTCCTCTTTCTCAGCTGTCATCTGATATGGCTTAGCATGTTATGTAATATTATTCACTCTATACCTCTTTTTTCCTAACCATGGAACTGTTAGTTATTATTAGTATTTATATAATAGATCCACTCACTACTTATAACAGTGTTTTAAAAATTATTGTAATGGTGCAATCTCTTGGCCCTTATAGAGTGGTCATTGGCTACAATTATTCTTCTTCATGACTAGGAATTCCAGTTATTTGGGCTACTAACTAAGCCACTTGCTGATATGGACATAATGTACATTTACTTTTGGTCCAGCTGGAGCCTTGCAGTGCACTAACAAAAGAGACCCAGTGACTCATATTTCTTTGTACCAAGAAATTAGATAGGTGGTCCAAATACTTACTTAATGTAAGCTTTGTTAATTGTCAAATTACTACATAGTCTGAGAGCCTCGGATATGTGGCCTTGATGCCCTGGATTTACTCCAGATTTTGGCCTTGTGCCCAGGCTTAATGGCCTTGTGCCCTAGAAAAAATATGAACAGCCAAGGCCAAAGTGGCTGTGCCCTCCTAAATCCTTATGTCTAGCCCTGCAGAGAAGGTGATATCTTTCCATGTATCAGCTTTCTTGGGGGCTTTATATCCACTGGTTACAATACTAAATAACATGTGTCTATTTGCATTTACCTCCTGTACAGTAAAACCCAGTTATAACGGACTTCAAGGGACCTGGCAAAACAGTCTGTTATATCCAAAGTCCGTTATATCCAGAGTTGCTGTACGCCCAGAACACAACTACAGGACACCATTTACTCATGCCACACCCCAGCAGATAAACCTATGGTTTAGATTATTATATTTTACATGTAGTTGTCCAACTTTACCTGACCAGATGCGTGACTATTAATAAAGTCGACTACGTATCTGCGCTTGATATCCCCCGGACGCCATGTGCCTTGTCTGCGAAGCCTGCGTGTCTGTCATAGCTGAACAAAACTACAGCCAAAAGCGGCCCTGGGGACCAAATTGTTTGTCCGTCATAAGTGAAATTCCGTTATATGTGAGTCCGCTATATCTGATACTTTTTCCTGCATGTTCTTAAAGACGCACGGCCGGGACCAGAGGACCTTGTCCATTATAGACGATATTGCGTTATAAGAGAGTCTACTATAACCAGATTTTACTGTATTAATACTTCTACTTCAGCATTACTGAAGTTTTTTCCCTTCTTAGTACCAAGCGGCTCACAGCCTGTGCATCTCTTCGACATTCCTTGCACATGGCCCTACAGTCTGATGCCCTTTTATGGGAAATTGTAGGGCGTTTCCCTATGCTAATTAGGAGAAACTGGCACGCAATTTCATTTACGTGGGTTTTACCATTCTTAAGAACAAATGTGTGAACAATTCTGCTTCTTAAGAACACGTCATGAATCCGATGTAGGTTGTTCTTAAATTTCGTAGGAACAAATTTAGTAGAATTCTTAAGAAAATATTGGTGAATGAGGCCCATTGTTTGTACATCAGTTACCAGTACTAATGGACTTTTTGCAAAAAGCCAAACACTAATCATTTAACACTCATCCTACCAAAAGTGGGTGAAGCAAACCCAAGAGCCATATTTTTTGTCATCTCAGAGGTGCTTTTTTATCATTCTAAATTTTTTTTCATGAATTTGCCCCTAATGGTGTCACATCATTGTTTTCTATTTCTGCTTTGATTAGTGTGTAGCCCCTCCACTCAGCTGGTTTCTTCGACCACGTGTATTACTGACCCTTCTACCATGGACAACAATACTTTACACCACAAGGGAGGAGCTTAAGTGGAGTGTACCAGGCAAGAATATACGTCTAGGGTTGTTTGATTGCGCAAGTGCCGAAAAAAGGCCAGGGATAGCCTATGGAAATGGCTATTGCTGAATGCTGAAATAAATTACCTCCCTTGCTTTATGCATACTTTAAGGAACGAACATTAGACACTATATCCTGTACGTGTTGACGAATTTTCTTAACAACACAACAGAAATACCTTACTTTCACAAAGATAATGTATTTATTTACAGAAAGGAAAAAAAAACCCGTATGCGTCACTCCAAAAGTTTACCTTTAATGCAAACAGCTACCCTGTTCTTGCTGTTACATAAACCATAAAACAGAAAATACCCGATGGAAAATAAGATAGAAATAAAAAATACCCGTATTTTAAATACAACCACACACACACAGTCTGGGGTACCCCTTAGTTGGCGCGCAAGTTGTAGTTTGTAATGGCGGACCACATGTTCATTTCTTTTACTCACGAAATTCTTCCTTAGTCACACCAGGAACGTCTTGCCCATAATCATCCAAAATGAAGACTTCCAATGAACAGCTGTCTGTGCGCTGTCTGTCCCGGGATGGTACCTCACACCAAATCCCAATATCGCGCCGTCCGTACACCCTGCTGTTTCCCCGCGCACTGTCCAGAGCGAACTCGGCACGGTGTGGTTAGATGTTGAATGCTTACCGAGCTGCCATTACAGTCCCCGATAATTGGAAACAATAACTAAAAGAAAAACACAGCGATAGCACAACTTTTGAACTTAAATGTCAATTTTAACTTAGCCCATCTATCTAATTATTTAAAACATAAAGAGAGCCTTCCTTCCCGCGCTCCCTGCTCCTTCTCCCCTCTCTTTCAGCCCCGCCCCCTCCCAATACCGAGCGCTTTCATAGGCTAACCCTTAACCAATCACACGTTATTATATATATTTTTTTCTTTTCCCATGAACTAATTTTAAACAGCCTTATTGTCTCTATGCTGAACGTATATAAAATCAAAACCACTGTCAAACATTAAAAAGTAAACTTCACAAATGAACTAACTCTGTCATTCATATACCCATTTTATTAAAATGAATGCAATGCATTTGCCAGGGGTACTACAAGTGCTTTTTGAAAATACAAATGTTTTGGGATTGCTGAGGACCCCCGTTAAAAGCACCTAATTCCACCTATATAATTTGAATAAACAGAACTACTTATTCAGTTAATGTTTGTATTGGGTCCCAATTTAAAGTTTCACATAGTATCAATGGGGATTCAAGGGGGTTAGGGGCACTGTCAGTCATTTTGAAGAAGAGATGTATGGAGGTCGGCTTTTGAGCAATATGGTAACTCCAAATAACCTCAACATTTTTTTTTGGACTCTGGGGGAAAACTGTAGGAAACCCCACGATGACATGGGGAGAACATGCAAACTCTACACATTTAGAACGCAGACTTACAGCTTTTCTTGATTGTAGTAACACTTTACTTAAGGCCATGTTTAAGTAATTTACAAATGCATTCATAATGCATTAAAACGGAATCATAAAGCATAAACACAGCCATACATATTCATAAAAAGACATAACACATTATAGCAATGTTTATTTTGTATTATAATTGCCTTATAAAGCTGTCATCTATAATGCACTTTATAACCCTATTATAAAGTATCCTTAATGCTATAATGCATTATAAAGTTATCTAAGGTGCATTATAGATGAGAGATTCATAAAGCATTCATAATGCATAATACACATAGCTATAATGTGTTATGCCTTTTGATAAATATTGTAGCGCAGAGATACCGGTGGGCAGCGCAGCAGCTTGGACTAATGCCAGGTTTATAAGTAGTTCTTAGTACTTGGTTGTGCCATTATAAATGTGCTGTGTTATGTTATATATATTGTTTAATGCTAATCATTAAATCTACAACTGTAGTTTCTTTACTTTACCTAGGATCTTTATTATGTGATAAAGACAGTTAAATGTGAAAATACTTCACAAAAACAAGGTGACCACTGGTACAGGTACAACCATGACTCTTCCTCACATTTGTCTCCAGACATCCATTTCATCAATCTGAATCTGACTACCCCCTGAAAGAACTCTTTAGTTCAGGGGTAGCCAATCTAATCCACAAAGGGATGGTGTGTATGCGGGTTTTCGCCGCAACTCCCTAATTAGATTATTAATTAGAGGACTGACTGGCTGAAGAGTCCTCACACCTGGTTTTGAATAGCTGACCTACAGGTTATCCCAAAAACCTGCATGCACACCAGCCCTTTGCGGATAAGATTGGCTACCCCTGCTTTAGTTCATGACTAAAATCATAGAAATCTAATCTCAAATATAACTGGTTCAACTGTTCTGCCAGAGTCAGACTTATCATGATTGTTTTTTCTTGTCCTTGTTCCCACTATTGCTTTGATTTCCCTCCAGGCACTGGAATACTTGCCATTCCTTTATTCATCCTCTACTTTGTTTTCAAGCCTCATTTTGGCCAACAGTATTTCCTTTCTTACTAACTTTAAAGCATCTCTTTCTTGGCAATGTCACCTTGATTAAAAGCTAATATTTGTTGATTGAACATATGCTTGAGGGATTTAGTAGCCCAGGGTTTCTTATTTCGGTACAATGTAATTGTTTTTCTGGGCATAATCATTTGTGCACAATAAGTAATATTGCTTGACACAATGAAAGTCAATTAATCTGTCAGTACAAGAATCTTTAAAAACATTCCAATACTATAACTATAAAAACAACCATTCACAATTTACAAATGGCACCCACCATCTATACAGCAACTTGCTGATGTTCAACCTTCCCTCTCTTGAGGGCTGATTGATAAATTAGTACTAGAAAATCCTAGCGGCATCACTACATGACATTTATAGGCTGCCTTTATAGTACTGTAGCACAGATCCAGCACTTTACCATATCTTGTTGAACAGCGTACATACTGATAAAAATGGCTACTTCTTAAGGCTACAAATGTTAAAATTACCAAGTATAAAGTGAGGGCCACCAAGGGAAATGTATTGCAAATGGTGCACAAGCCATGTCAGCTGTAGGACAGATATAAAACATCATCATAATTTTTTTGTGGGAAATAGAGTAGGTGCAATGAAATAAAAAGCAGTTCAATGTAAGAGCTACAGATAAACTATATTGCCAAAAGTATTGGAACAGTTACCTTTATGCACTCATGAACTTTAATAACATCCCATTTTTAATACAATGGCTTTAATACAGAGTTGGCCCACCCTTTTCAGCTATAACAGCTTCAGCTCTTCTGGGTAGGCTGTCCACAAGGTTTAGGAGTGTGGTTATTATTATTTTTGACCATTCTTCCAGGAGAGCATTTGTGATGTCAGGCACTGATGTTAGATGAGAAGGTCTGGCTCACAGTCTCCACTCTAATTCATCCCAAAGGTGTTCTATCAGGTTCAGGTCAGGGCTCTGTGCAGGCCAGTCAAATTCCTCCACACTAGACTTGTTCATCCATATCCTTATGGATGAACAAGTCACTGGTGCGCAGTCATGTTGCAACAGGAAGGGGCCATCCCCAAAATGTTCCCAGAAAGTTGGGAGCATGACATTCTTCAAAATGGCTTCAGACAATTAATTAATTAGCTCCACCCGTTGCCTGTTCTTGTGTGTATAGGGTAAAACACAGTATTTATTGGGGGAGACACATACTGTAGAAAAACTCACAACGTTAAGATGCTATGATGTTAATGACCAGATTCATGAAAGATACCCAGGGAAGCACTGAAATACACTGAATCAATTAGACAAAACTAGAAACAGCTGGTAACTAGGAGGTTTCCACACAAGGTAAACAAGGGGGTGTAGCACATAGGAGGAACGTACATTCAGGACGTGACATTTTTCAAGGGCAAGTATACAGCCATCGATCTTCCAAGCATCCTAAAATCTGTTCTAATTACAAAGCAAGGGTAGACTCCAGAAAGGATGTCAGGCTGTCACAGGGCACACATACTGTACAATAGTAAACACTAAGGGGAAATTTAGGGATGCCAGTTACCTTTTCATTTTTTTTTTCTCAGTTTGTGGCCTCACTGTAGTTTTGTTTCAGATTACATAAATTATTTGCTGCACACATGAATGTTTGGTAACTATGCTGAGAGGTGCAATGCTAAGCCTGCAGTGGTAATTAATGAAATCAGCAATCAGAAGCATGATGTGGACTTGTTTAAATTTCATGTTTAACAGTTTGGGATGTCTGTTTCTGTTCCATATTGATAGGTACATATTCCACAACACTACATTAATGTCAATGTCAATAATTTAACATGCTCCTACTTTTGCGTGAAGACATTTACTAAAGAGAATGGTTTACAGTGCACCTTTTGGTGCTCACACATCTCATTCAAAACTGACATATGTGTTCAGAATGTACACAATGTCCCCTGAACAGGGTTACCCATGACCTCCCTGTTAACCCTTAGGGTCTTTCATAATAACACCTTGTATACTTACTCATAACATCCCTGTACACTCTACTTCAGCTCTAGACATTTTGCTGGGATTTTTTTTTTTTTTTGGGGGGAGGGGGGGGGGGTACCAAGTGGACAGAGGAGTGTTAGCTGGTGATTTTCTGTTACTGAAAACTACAGTCAAGGGAAGTGGTAATCATACAGGCATTCAGAGGTGAACTAAGGTAAGTATATTTTGTTTCTGAAGAGGAGATGTTTCTAAAAGATTTACCATTCATCTCATAAAGAAGACACTATGCAAATATTATACATTACATAGTAAATAGACGAACAAAAACCTTCAGGGTAATAAAAAACTGTTTAGGTGTTTCTGATAACTACCCTATTTATTTCGCCTAATGATTCAACAACAGGCAACAAGCTTCAGGAACCAGAAATAAATTGAAATATTTTCCTGGAAATTTATCTAGTTCCAAAAAACAGGTCTGAGAACCTCTTGCAAATCAGCTAAGAAGCTTTCATTATGTATAGGCCAAATTACAATCTCATTTAAAAGCTCCAGCAGAGCAAATGGTTCCAATTTGCAAATGGACATGTTTCATGAGCTCAAACAGAGGGATCAAAATTTTCCACAAGTCCACATGATGCACAGCAAGGTCTAGCAGTTTCAGCAGTTTGTCATGCCTTGAGCAGTAAGATTATGGCAGGTCAGTAGGTCAGGTATTATTGCCAAAATTAAGGTGAAGATAAGAATGTACTCAAGTGACATAATCTATCCTAGTGGTGGCTCATGGAGATCAGCTTTTATTTTTGTACAGTTTTTATCAAGTTCTTATTCATGGATTATGTTGGCCCATGTGTGCAGAATTTTCACAATTCATTCTGGATAACAGGAAAGCAGGATTTCTTTTTTAATCTAGAGGAGTGAAAGAGTTTCAGCCAGGACATGTTCATCATACATGAAAAAGTATCTCTTATAAATGACGAAGAATAATAAAGAATCAAGGTCATTTGAAACGAAAGAAGGCAGGGCTGCACAGCCATTTATGACTGTGCTAATTGCTGCTGATGGGATTGTGCCGAGGCGCACAGATGACAGAGGGGCATAAGTGTTAGTTTTGTCTATGTTGTTGAGTTGAAAATAGTAGAAAATAGTCCTGCAACCATATAAAACCCCCTTCCAAGCAGCTGTACCATACAATCTAAATTGCATTGGACTTTTCTGGTACAACAGAAGAGCAATAGCGTTGTACATCTTTTTCACTAAAAATCTGGGCAAGTGAAAATATGTGAATGGAATATGAATGTGCCCCACCACTGATATCTGTGGGAGACCTCGTTTTTTTTCTCTGGCAAAATAAAAATCATTATAATGTCATCCCGGAAATTACATTATAAAATGAGGAATTGTAATAATATGGCTAATGACTGACATGGTCAAATGCACTGAGATCAACAAGGATAAATGTCATGAAAATAAGTATCTGCAGCCATGAACAGGTGGCTACTGGCCAACACTACGCTATATTTGTGTACTGAATTGGCCTAAAGCCATGAACACCTCAAACAGCTGGCTAGTACAATGATGGGCCTGAAAGTCGTTACTCTTCTGAAAGACATTAAAATGAAACATGGAAGAAGTAATGGGTCAATGAGCAGCACCGTTTTCTCGCACCTCCCCTATGCTGTACACTGTCTCCTCATACCTCCCTATGCTGTACACTGTCTCCTCATACCCCCCTATGCTGTACACTGTCTCCTCATACCCCCCTATGCTGTACACTGTCTCCTCATACCCCCCTAT
>JAABNX020013565.1:0-23174 GCA_015163995.2 Mormyrus lacerda | reverse complement strand
CCACTAAAGGGCCATTCCCCCCCCCCGCCCCCCCCCCCCACATTAGACCAGGGCTGTGAAGTGCACCTCCAACAGGATCCAGTCATCCTTAGGATTCAGCACCCTGTAATGCCCCTGCTCCCCTATGCTCGCTATTCCCATTTTTTTTCCACCCCTCCCTCCTTCCCTCCCTGGCCCCCTCCCTCTCTTTCTCCACACTCTCGCTCCATTGCTTTCTGCAGTAGCACGTGACCAGCTGCCTGCACATGGACCAAGCGTATGAGAGAGAGCAGAAGAAAGGGAGAGAGACGGTGCCTAACACAGGGGCACGCACGCGCACCGTGCACACAGACGCAGTACACGCACTCTCCCCACTCGCTTCCCTTGAGCTACAGTACAACACAGATCTGAGACCTCTTACCAAGCACCTCCTGTTCTTCTTATCTCCCTTGTTAATTTATACATTTATACACGCACGGTGTGTCACATTCCTCCAGCTCCTGCCACTCTCTGGCTGTCAAGGCCCCTCACTGCACCACATGTGAATCTACTGTATGAACTCGCTGCACCCCCATCGCCGCACTCCACCAGATTTAATGCAGATTAACAGCAGCAGCTTCCATGTCGCTTAAATGCTTTATGCACTGCTTATTCTTCACATCTTGAAATATTCATCCACGTGTGCATGTCTGACTTAGAATACAAGAAAATAACACAGAGAACCCATCCTCCCCATCAGAAACCTGTAACCACGGAACCACAAATACTGTATCACAGAAGCCCCCCCAGGATTTGATTTTCATTAACATACAGCAATGCCCATCTCTCCCATTTAAAATACATTCCCAGCTAAATTCTACCATCTCTCTCGAAATCCCTTCTCTTTTCTCTCCTTCTCTGTCCATCTGTTCTCCTCCCAGTTTACCATGCCTCAGTCACTGCTACTACCACCCTTGAGGTGTGTCACACTCTGCCACCACACCCGTGATGGCTGCCCAGGGCAAACTCACCACGCAGGGCTTCTGGCGTGCCTAGGAGCCCCTGAGTAGCCTGCGGCACCTCCAGGCCCAGCAGAGAAGAGGAAGAGGAGGATGAAGAAATGGAGGAGGATGAGGAGCAGGGTGGTGGGGAGGATGGGGGGCACTGAGAGCTCTGGCTAGGGACAGCAGATTGGGAGCTCTGGGAGGGGATTTGGGCAGAGCTGGAGCTGCTACTGTGCATGCAGCCCATGCCATTCTCGGTGAGAAACTCCTCCAAGTCCATGTACTGCAGCTGGAAGAGGCCCCCATCACAGGGAAGGGTACGCTCCCACAACAGGGGACCCAGGAAGGCTGACTGTGAAGTGGGTCTCAGGGTGCAGCCGCTGCCACCGCCGGCTCCACCCAGTGAGTCCTCGTCCGAGGCCAGGGGCTTCTCTTTGTCTGGGGGGGCAAACACATACTAAGATGGTACCACTAATCTCCTTCAGATTTGAGTAGGAAAATCAATAAACGCTAATAATGTGGCATTTTCTATACAAGTATCTGGTGTGTTCTGCTGACTGTCCAATGGAAATGTGTTTTGACAGGAGAGCACCTAATATTAGTAATACCATCTACAATTGCACTGCAACAAAACAGAAATTCACCAACTTCAACACAAGTTCAGGGAAGGAGGGAAATCCATATTCTTCAGTTTTAATTAATGCAATAAAATAAGGATGATGTAAGTTGACCTTTTGTGATCAAACTCAGTTGTGGTCAACGCACTTAATGACGACCATGGGAAAGGCACTCAGCATTAAGCATGCAACACCAGGGGGCGCTATAATGGTAATCTTGAAATTATATTCATTGCTGACTTTTTCCTCCACATTCCATAATCTTAAATCTGGTAAAATAGCTTTATATTATTTCCCTCTATTTCGTGAGATGTGGAAAGCACGGCTTGCTTGTGAATCTTCTCATTTCAGCTGAGCATAACTTAGAATTTGGCACTTTAAAGAGTGGCATACCAGAATGGTAATGGCGACTAAAGAAGCGGTGTCTCGCTTTCGGTTCTCCGCTCGAGAAAAAAATCGAATGCAAAGGGAGATCATAACTAAATAACTTGTTATTTGATAGTATACAGGAAAAAAGGAACAAGAAATCGCATCGACAGAAATGTACATCGATTTCGCACGAACCCACCTTTCATTTCGCAGCAATCCTTCCCGCGCTGGTCTGCTTTGATTGGGAGCTGCAGAAGGGACTTCAGGCTGGCCATGGAGCTCAGGTGTCCCCCGCCCGGAGCACCACCCGCCTGGCTGCCACTCCCGAATTGCGGGCTGGCTCCAGCAGGGAGGTCAGGGGGAAGAATCTGAGACAGTGGCCTAGACATCATTAGACGGCTTCTGATTCCTGATGAGCTGAACCGAGCTGAAGAAGGAGGGGGTTCACTTATCCAAACCAACTGCCTTCAGATCGTTCGATTATCGACCTATTAATATAATTAATGTATATATAATATGCGAATAAACTGTAAAATATATTGCTGGTACGCTATGGCTCAAGCCCCCAGTGCACATATGTGACAGGCAGTTTATCAAATATGGAATAATATTACGTATTACCCGTGGTGTAATTAATACACCAAATGCCTACAATAAAATGATCTTCTCTGGGTTCGGATGCAGCGTCAAGCAACGCTAGATGCATATAAATGTATTGCTTTTATTTGGTCAATCAAAATCTAAACGGCGCAGAAATGTTAAAGCGCTCCAATCGCAAATGAAAATCGATTTCAGGTTGGAAAAATCTAGATATAAATATTATTATTTTGTATTTTCTCACGTCTTCCTGATATGCAAACTCACACGCACACTTTCGGGTGTAAACAAAGTTGTTTAGAATTGCTCCTGCTTGATTTTCTTCTGTATTGTTCCAGTTCGCCTCCCCCAAAATAACTGATTTATTTGTTGTTTCTATTTAAATGTAGCTTATTTTCTTCGCGATAAAAACAGTCTTCCAAAAATAAAATTGTTTGATCATGACAGGCGTCCATGGAGTGTTAAAAAGAATAAACAAACCGTGAGACTGACAGAGCCTGAACAGCGTTGTGTAAATGCACCAAAACTAACCTGATAATGATAACTTTAATCTATGCAAAATCCTGTTAATCGACAACAAAACTATAGAGTCGAATCTGTCCTTTTATAGCTCTGAGTTTCCGTTCAAATATAAAATGTAAAAATAAATGGCAATGCGAGCGATTTATGGCTTTCTTGTTCTCCCTCACTCTTTCACTCGTTATTTTTTCGTTCTCTCTCTCTCGCTCTCCCTCCCACCCACCCTCCCTTCCTTCCATACACACTCTTTCTCCAACGCCTTTCTGCATGCAGGCTGCTAGAGCAGCGGCTGGAGTCAGCTGGAACGAACACGAGCCACACTCGTGACATCATCTCTCACGGGGGAACGGCGCTGGGGGGCGGCGGCAATCATTATTCATGAAAAGCACACCCCTACACGTCCCGCCCCACGAGCCACAAGTACACGCCACTCCGTGATATCCAGCCAATGGTATAACGAATAAAACGCTAATTTCCTTTCGGACCTGCCCATTTAATTAACCCACTACTTACTGCTTTGCTTCTGATGCTGCCTTCGGTACCTAAACACGTGGTTGAAACATGCTGGCAAGCATAAATATGGTAGTGAAGCTAGTGTGCCCCATACAGTACTTAATAAATGCTAATTTTATATATAAAATTATATATATATATAAAATCTCCATACAAATTAGTAGTGATCATCATCTACATTACTGCTGATTGTCAAATCGTAAAGACGTAATAAAAAAAAAAAAATGTGTTGCACTTTATTACAAAATGTATGCATATATAATTCGTATAGTAGCAGACGTAAGATCGTAATACATCATGTATATTCGGTATACATTCACATTTAATCTGCCTAAAACGTGAGATCCGGCAGTTTTCCCGACACAATTAGCAACCGCTGTTACCTTTAGACCAGCTGCTGCAGCGCACATGGACCTAGCACGCGTGGGTGCTGCCCACTGAAATGCAAGCCTCGTAGTGATTGGTTCTAAGTAGGTCGTTCTCTGCCTTCTCTGTGATGTTATTGGTCAAAAGTAGGTCAACTGCTCCGCCTACAGCTTTCCCCATGCGAAGGCCGCGTGAGGCTGTGAAGAAACAAATAGCTACGGCGATGCATTCGGTCATTTTCGTTTGTGTTTAGTCGACAAGTCCATTTGATTTCCTGATTTTAAAAAAAATGTTCTGTGTTATTTAGCTTTATCTCCACCAGGTTTATATATTTTTGTAGGGAAAGCTAATATTTTTATATGCTGATTGCAGCTAACAAACAAATATAGATCTTACTAACCAAGAAACCCAAGGATAGGCTGAGGAGAAACAGTATTAGTTACCTACAGTGACACTTCTAGTCATACAAAGTACGTGTAATCACAGTGCGACAAATGCCTCAAATTTGCTAAACAACAGCCCCCATTATCTACAACACTTTATAGTTATTCTACAACACTTCTATAGTCATTCCTCAAACCACTTTCAGTTCTGGCAAAAGCACAATATATTTGAGAAAGAAACCAAAATGTCCTGGAAGTAAGCAGATAAGAAATCCCTGGCAAAGAAGGACATTATGAACAGGAACATATCTACGTCAGTGAAAGAACATATTAATGTGCCAGACCCCATCTGAAATTATATCGTTTAGTGAATGCTTCCTTACCGGACAGCAGTTCCATGTGGGAGAAAGCATTCGGACAAAAAAAAAGCATTTTACTCATACCACAATGTACTGTGAAAATTATTTTGTCAGAAGGTACACCCTGCTGCCAAAGGAGATGACTTCTTAGGAGCCGGCACTATGCACTCTACTTAAGGGGCGTCGAACTCCAGTCCTGGAGGGCCAGATCCTGTGTAGCTTACTTCTTTCCCTGTTGTACTATGAATGACTCAGACCAAGAGCCATGTGGTAATTAGCACAAGGAGGTGCAAGGAGTTGAATCTGGTGTGTTAAATGAGGGGAAACCCTAAAATGTGCAGGGCTCCGGCCCCCCGGGACTGGAGTTTGACATTCCGGCTCTACCTCATTTGTTATTTGCATGAGTGAAGCAACACCATTACATAAATGGTGCTCATATAGTTTTTGCTTTGATGTAGTTTATAGATAATTATGAATGCATTAATATAGGCAACTTACATACAATTGGAAAATGACTAGAGGCACTTTCAAATTTCTACCAAAGAAAATGCATATTACAAGTACAGCACATGTCACAATTCACCAAACTTTGGTATCCTACTCCCACCTAGTGGAGACCTAATGCAGTTGCATTTGAAATCTGCTGTCATTTCTAGAATTCCACTGAAACAAGAGAGTAAAACTGCTATGAATATACAACTATTACTAGTAATTGCCATTTATTGGAAAAAACATGTATGAAGGAATGCTTTTGACAAAAGAAATTCAATAAAAATATATAGCTTTAGTCATATATAAAAGATGACACTGGTAACAATAGAGAAACCCTGGAGACACACTGAGATACTGCATCTCTCCAGGCACTGGAGCTCATTGTAAATGAGTCTGGCGTGGTGCCCCCAGTAAGCTACAGTATGTGAGCAAGGAGGAAACCCCTGCAAAACACCTGGCACTGCACATTTCATCAGTTCTGATGCAACAAAGTAAAGCATCACTAAGCTTCCACTTACGCTGCACTTATTTTTTTCCATACAAATGTATCATTAAGCACTTTAAATCTTCTTTTTTTTCTTGAAATATCAAACATAGTTATTTAAAAGCATTGAAATAGATTGTGGTTTTATTTAAAGAAAACCTAGAATAGCAAATATGAACATGGTTTTAGGTCATGTGTACTTCAGAGACTACATCGAGGACTGGGATGTGGAAAGAGTGAACAATCACATTGTTACATTTGATTAACAAAAATTAAAAATAAAAAATACCCACCCCTGCCACATCCCTCCCTTCTCTTTGTCAAGCCAACAATGAATCTAAATTATGCTTAGTCTAAAACATTTAAAACACTAATATACATTGTATACTACAAGCTGTCTTTTCCCCACCTGTTTTCCCATTTTAATATGGCATGACAGTCCAATGATTTAAAAAAATGCAATTATAGTTATCCAGTTTTGCTAGTTAAAATTGAATACGCATTTTTGGAAAGGACCATAGACAAGTCAGTTGGGTTAAACGCATTTTCTATTTCCTCTTTTTAAAACCACCCTTATTTTTATTGGCAGTGTTATGTAATTTGACTCTGATGCTTATAGTTACAAAGTGTCCTTCCAAAACACAGTAAGTAAAATCACATTCCAAGTGACAAAGTGGGTAACATCGTGAGTATATCTAACAGATATTGATGACATTTTAACAAAAAGTTCAATAGTTCCAAACCAAATGTTTCATGTTGTACGCTTTAAAAAAAAAAAAAGAAAAAGAGTCAAACAACTCATATAAAAACTGCACACAGCAGAGACAAGACCATAAAATGAATGTTTGATAATGACAGAAATCAACTAGAACAGACAATACTATTAGGATAAATTCACTGATATTGCTATACATCTATTATTCCCATACATTGTGTACCAAATAGGGACAACACCGTGGGCCTGAAGTTGTGAGAACAGTCATATATAAAACAAGTTTCTGGAAGTCCTTGTCTACAGGTATGCTTCGGTTGAAGTCTTTTTTATTTTCTGAATCCATGTACAAGGTACAAATGATTCATGTTAAAATGTATCTCAACAATATTCAGTAAGAATACATGGACCCGAATAATCAAAATGTATTCTCAACAGCCTTTTCTCAATTAAATCTGAACTTCTGTCTTCTGAGTGTATTTTACGGTCTAGAGTCAGTTAGCACTATGCTTCTGTTATTTTGCCTCTCTTCTCTCTTTCTTACTACTGATTTTAACAAAGATATTAGTTTCAAACCACCTCTCCCAGCACCACGGCAAGCAATCTTATGCCTCCTTAGGAGATTTCCATTCCAAAAATGCGAGGGGCATTGTGAACAAGAGTAAGACCCTTGGGCAAGATGGAATGTTCGATGACCAAGTGCTGCAAATAAGCGTCGATGGCGCTTCCCACAGACAAGACACACCAAACGTGCTTGGCGGGAACTGGATCTTGGAGGGTGTCTTATAGCACAATGGACCAACAGTGCAGCCTGTCGAGGAAATGTGGCGCTTGGACAATAGGGGCATGGAAAGCGTTTCTGCGGAACTCCTAAAGATGACAGACATCCAAAGCTTAGCGTACCTCCATGCCACGAATTCTGCATTCCTCTCAACTGAAGAAGCTGTGCCAGGTTCTTCCTGAGCAGCGGTTGGTGAAATCTTCTCTTCTTTCGTTTAGCTCTGTTATGATTTCTCCTTTGGGCAGACATGCACATTTCATTATCCTTCTCTCCCTTTGCCTCTCTGGATAAGCTTGAGTCTTTTCCTTTTTTCATTTTCTGCTTTCTTACATGAGACTGTGTTTGATGGTTTTGAAGATTCATATGAGAAGTCTTCATATCAACTGCATGATGCTGCTGCTGCAGCTGAGAGGAGGGCGGAAAAAGGGACGAAGGAGTGAGAAGGCTGGCTGAAGCAGTTTGGTGAAGGGGCTCCCCTTTAATAGTTGTAGCCTGTTGGTGATTATGGTTTACAGTGGAATGATTGGGGGGGATGTGGGAAAGTGAGGAAACATGAGTATTTAAAGTACTTGTTTCTGGAAGGTAGAACAGAGGAGAAAGACAAGATGACGACTGAGGAGGGGGAGGATGTTGTGTTTGTGGGACAGCAGAATGGGTCTGAGGACCACTATGAGCTCCACTAGGAGGCACAAGCTGAAGCAGGGTATTTGTGGCCACTTCACTCTCAGGTATCGAATTATTACTTGCATGTACTCCAGATTCATCTCTAACTCCTGGTGTGTTAGCCTGCCTAGTTCGAGGCAAACCATGTTGGGACAGTCTGTGCCTTGTTAAACTGTTAGCATATGCAAACGCCTTTCCACACACTTCACAGCAAAAAAGCTTCTCCCCACTTCCATGAACAGCTTGATGATGAGCCGTTAAGTGAAAGTGATGTCGGAAAGCCTTCCAGCAAACCGCACAAGTGTAGAGTCTGGGTGGTGGCTGACTGCTGGACCCTTGAGTCTTATCCTGAGAATAAAAGTAGGAATTTCCTTGATCACTTGCTTGGCTCATGCCAACCCCTGGGGTTGGAGCAGAATTGTTGTTGCTGTTGCATGCTCCTGCTGCTGTGGCCTCATCTCCAAAATGCCCTTTGTCATGGAGTTTTCCATGTCTCTTCAGGCTCTGTGCATAACCAAAATCTTTTCCACATAAGCCACATTTATAGTTTTTCTCGCCAGAATGAACCGTGCGGTGTTTGCTGAGGTGAAACGCTTCCCGGAAGTTTTTGCCACAAATAGGGCAGCGGTGAGGCTTCTCCCCTGTATGAATACGGTCATGTCGGCGAAGGGTTTCACGCCGGCTGAAGCCACGTCCACAGACACTACACAGATATGGTCGTTCAGTCCCATCTTTCCCAGCACCACCTCCACTTTGGGTGTTACGTTTTCGTTTAGCGCCCTCACCGTCGGGTCTGGGCTCTTTCTTTGGCCGTGGCTTACGAGGCCTCTTGGGTTTGATATTTGGGGCCGGTTGGGGGTGTTGTTCACTGGGTTGTGTTAAACTCATCATAGCATTTCCTATGCATCCATCATTTTCACCTGATCTGAACGTCTTATCCACCCCAGATGTAGATGTGGGGCCACCTTGTGAGACACCAAGAGAACCAAAGCCTAGACCCCCTAACAAACCCCCAATAATATCTCTACGTTCTTCACGACTTCCCACATTATTATGCTCCCCTGGAATACACGAGGCTGCAGCAGCTGCAGCAATAGCTGACATTGCACTGCTGACAGAACTGGTAACATCATCTTCTGAATCATCCAACAAAGAGGACAGAGGAAGATGTGGTTGTTGCTGCTGTTGAGTTTGGCTCTGAGGGTGTGGGTGCAGAGTAGGGGCTAGCGGGGCTTTCCTGAGTGCTGGCCCAGCCATTCCATTCCCACAGGAAGACTCCCCAGCATAACAAGGAGATGGGTTCGCATGTGAACGATGTTGCTTGTAATCTGCCCGATAGTCATCACCTCGATAAGATACTTGGTAACGATTCCTTGAAAATTCAGCATCATACTTTCCTTCAGTTTTACTCCTGTCTGCATCCCCATCTCTTCCCTGTTGAAATAAGTTCCCACAAGATAATGCAGCCTTTTCTTCTTCCTCCTCACCCTCATCAACCCCCATTATACACTCTCCCTCTTCTTCCTGAGTCTTGTCATATACTATCGTCTCATCTGTAAGTTGTCCCCCTTGGTATGCTCCAGGAGCTATCATTCCAGTTTTACTGCTTTTGAGCCCAAACGAGTCTTCTCCCCCAACAGTCAGAGAACTATTGTCACCACTATTACTTGCCCTGGATCTTGAGCCTCGTCCAGGCTTGCCACATGTACCTGAAGCTGCATGATTCAGCAGAGATGTGCTCTCACGAAAACATCGGCCACAGGCTGGGCACCGAAAAGGCTTATCTTCATGAATCTTCTCATGACGTGTGAGTGACTCACGACGGTTGAAAGAACGCTGACAAATTGGGCAGGAAAAAGGCCGAACTCCAGAATGGATAACACCATGCTGAAGGAGATGACCCCTTTTCTTAAACCTCTTGCCACATTCAGTGCAACAGTGAGTCTTCTCTGGGCTGGGACAAGATGATGAGGATGTGGGGACTGAGCTTGACTGTTGCTGGAGAGCCTGCTGTTGTGGTTGCTGATGATGTGGATTGGATTGAGAAGTTACATCCTGAGTTGAGTGGGGGAGATTGGTCTCAGACTGATGGTGCTGATTGTGATTTGAATTGGGGTTTGTAATATGGTTGCCACCTCCAGAAGGCAACCCATGGCTGCGTAGGTGCCTTCGCAGACTTGACAGATGAGTGAAGGTCTTCCCACATTCTCCACAATGATAGAGGGGCTCTGGTTCAGGCTGTGTCACAGCTGGTGCTATAGATCCTAAAGTGTCAGGTTTAGAAATTTGAGAATCATTTGTCACCAGGACTGAAGCAGATGTTGAGGAAGGGGCTGAAGATGAAGAAGAGGAAACGACCGAGGAGGTAGAAGATGGTGGTGTTGAGGTGAGAAGTGAGGAATGGTCATCATTAAGATTTGATATACTGACCCCTCCTCCCCCTCCAACAAGTCCTGAGCCTGCATTATGGCCATGTCCCTCGGAGCTGGTGCTGGGGTCTCCACTGTTATGACAGTTATTACTGCTATTACTATTGCCGTCAGATTTCCTTTGAGGCAAGTACCCAGCCATAGCTTTTTTTCTTCTGCCTCCTCCACCCCCCCCTGCACCAGCTCCACCGTCTTTCCCTTCTTCCTTTGAAAGTGATAAATGGAGAGGTAAAGGAAGGGGCAAGCCAGTTTCTTGCTGCATCAAAGAAGCCAGCTGATTAGAAGACAGGACTGGAATTCCCTGGAAATCAAACCCACCCAGTGTGGAGGGCTGAGCTCCTGGATGTAAAGAATGATGGGAATGAGGGTGAGAATGAGGGTGGGGTAAGGTGTGTGTTGGAAGTTGTTGCTGCTGTTGCTGTTGAGGTGAGGGGTGACCATGGGTATGAGAGGGGTGAAGTGCGGGGGGTGGAGCTAAGCCTGAATTTGTGTCAGCACTGCCCTGTCCTAAACCCAGACTAAGATGGTTGTGGGTTCCTTGCTGAACCAAAAACTGCTCCAAACTAGCATTGGGTGGCACTCCGGAGAGAAAATATTGATTTGCAGCTAGCATGCAACTAAACTGCTGGTGAAGACTTCGAGCATCAGACTGGGCTCCAACCAGCTGTTGTCCAAGAGAAGCTACAGCACTGCTGCTAGGAGGGTTATTAGATGTGGAAGTAGAACTTGAAGGTGAGGGAGATGATGAAGAGGGGCCAGGGGAAGCTTGCGGAACAGACAGTCCTGGATGTAAAGGGGGTGGTGGAGGAGCAGAAGTCACCACTCCTCCTATTACACCTGTTGCTCCTCCAACACTCCCTCCAGCGAAGTGTTCAAAACGACCCATTCCTGGATGCAACTGCTCCTGGGCTAGAGCTGCTTCTGTTGGGTGAAAAGAACGCAAGAACTGTGGATATCCTGCCACCGATCCCCCACTTCCACTACCACTATTTACACCCATCTTACTAGATTTCCGTGAGCTTTGTGAAGAGGCAGACTGAGCTTGTTGTTGAACAGGTGGAGGCGGGGCACTCATTTTGGCAAAAATAGAAGAGGAATCAGCAAAAGCATTGCTTCTAGATCCTTGCAACGATCCCAGGCCAATTCCAGAAAGGAGGCTTCCTGAGGTTTCACCCTGCTGTTGCTGCTGTTGCTGCTGGAGCTGTTGCTGGTGCTGATGTAGCTGAACTTGTTGCTGATGCTGCAGCTGCCTTTCCAAGCCAAGGCCTTTAAACTGGTGGGCCTGATGTCCACTAAGCATCTCCAAAATGTCCACTGGATACTTTCCAAACTGGAACATTTCCCACTCACTGGCACTTGATGGCGGTGCTGGAACAACTCCTGCTCCAGTGGCTGCAACAATGATACCACCAGCACTCACTGAGGAACTGCGGCCTGAAGCAATGGTGCTCCGAGAACTGCCTGCTCCAGAACCACCTCCTGCTCTGCTGCTGCCACCTCCTGTTCCTGAACCACTGTTGATCTCTCTTCCCCTGGATGGTGATCTGCTATTCCCCCCACTTTCCATTAAGGAGAAGTGGGCACAGAACTCTGGTCTTTATTAAGATTTTTTTTTGTTCTTTGTAGCGTTCCAGTGTGCCTACAGTATAGATTTCACTCCTGTGATTTTTCAAATGCCTGAAAATGTAATAGATTCCTACAATGACATTATTGACGAGAAAAGACTTAATTTTTTCGCACGTTTTTTGATAGAGAAAACTGGTAACTTTTCCATACTATTGGACTGCAATCGTTTGAACATCAGTTTGCATTGAACTTCTTGTCGATAATTAATATGATTATTTCCATAAATCCCTCCTTTAAAAATGTAATTTTGCCACCTTTTGGCTGTTCATATAGCTACAGCCTTGATTTTTATAATAGTTTTTGCTATTAAGACATGAATTTCCTTGTCCTTTTCAGTCTGATTTTAAGTGCAACAGCCTTTGGTACAGGTGTGTTAAACAGCCTCTTTTCTCACTGCCCAGTTTTCTTCTTTTGTATCAGGATTTTACAGTGATACCACCTTTATGATTTTTCGTCAAGTTCCAGTGTTTTTGGTGTGGTCTGGAAAATCCCCTTTCCGTTTTATCACAGCTCCTGCTGAGAGGAAAAAGGATGAAAGTCAGCTTTATTTTGTTTGAAGCAGCAGTAACAGCCACTTAAAAACACCATTTAAACAGAATTGGTGCTGTTGGAAACAACAGCATCGTATTCCCTGGACAGCCCCGTCACTTGCCCCTCCCAACTAATCTGTACTCGTCCCATACTCACCAACTTGCACAATTTCTATACATACTGATTGGATCACTTGGAAATGGGAACGTTACATGCATTTTAACCTGAATGCTGTCAGTCCCTTCTGTGATATGAAGGTGTGAAAGTATTCTAATTTAGTGCACATTCCACTTACATGACAATTTACAAAATGTTTCTGCACCAGTTAGATGGTTACTTGTTATCATCTGTGTATATTTTAATGCTCATTTTTGAAAATGTGATTTACATTTATGTTTAAATATTTATTCTATTTATTTCTCTTTTGTACTATGACCAAAGTTTTCGGTGACTTAACAGTCAGAACTATAAGATACACTAATGGTATTTGGACATCTGAAAAGCCACTCAGTTTTATTTCCCCCGTGTGTACATGCAACTCATACGTAATTGATATATACAGGGTGTCCATACAGTCTCTTTACAATTTCAATAGTTTATTACAAAGGCAAATGAAAAGACAGATATGTGGAAATTATTACAAAATAAGACGTACATATTTAAGGTTTTTTTTGCCCCATTTAATACACCTCTATATGGGCATCATTAGTTGCACAAAGCACATGAAGATGGTACTTGATTTCTTGCCATGTTCACTGTAGCATAACCTCATCATTGGTGGCAATGGCATCAGTCATCCTCTGCTTTAGAATAGTGATGTCCTGTACCTTTGTTTGCAACAAATCTGATGAAGATATCTCATCAACTGCCTTTGTAATATATTTTTGAAATTGTAAAGAGACTTGATGGACACCCTGTATAACTCATATTGTATTATATTAAACACAATTATTTTGATAATAAATTAACCTGTTGATTATTTTTCGATTGATCGATTATTAATCGGGGGGAGGGGGACAAAAGCCAATTTGATTTCCAGCATTTTTTAATAACCCAACATAAGCTGTTCCCAGCAACTCGCATAAAAAAAAATAAATGTGTGCTACATTAAGAGTACAAAAAAATAAACATTTTGTAGCAGCTGAATCAATGTAATGAAAAACAAAATATTTTTTTATGAAGTGCAACCAGAATGGTGCTTTAGATAATGTATTCAGTACTCCAGTGTTTTAAAGTAAGAGCACAGACTACCGCTACTGCTACTAAAAATATTATTAAACAATTCTCTGATGTTATTTAATGTTGATACACATATGTGACGGGGGGGGGGGAGTGCACGCTAGTGAGTGTGTCTGAATTTACTAAGGACAAAGTACAAAGTAAACATTTATTGTGAAGAAAAAGCCTTTTCCGTATTTTACGCAAAAAATGTGCCGTAGTAAATTACGCCATAGTAAATCGCAAATAAGACGACTGGGGAGGAAATACCTGTGAACAGCAGGAGGCAAATTTCATTTTAAAACATGTCTAGTTGTGTGTGTATACTACAGTGATAAACTGTAAATATGGTAAATAACATAAGGCTATTTAGTTTGTTTAATAAAAAGAACAAGAACATAAGAAATTTACAAACATGAGGAGGCCATTCAGCCCATCAAGCTCATTTGGGGAGAACTTATAATTTATTATAAGTAATAGCTCAGAGTTGTTAAAATCTCATCTAGCTTTAATGTAAAGGAAGATACAGACACGATATAGACCTGTTCTATAGGAAAGGTTGCCTTAAATGACTTCTGTTGTGATCTGGCGCTATATAGAAAATAAAATTAACTTGGGGCGCCCCCCCCCCAATAGAATGGTAGGGTAAACACTTGATGGTATATGTAGCCACATTTGATAATAGTCAACCATGACAACCACGACTTCACCTTTGTTCATCAGCGTGCGAAGGGGCGGGGCAGGTAACGCGGTCGCAGTAACATCATTGGTTGCAGTTGAAGTTATATGTTATCCAATCCGACAGTAAACAGCTCATTAATAGGAATATTCTCAGAGTTGTGGTCTCAACTGGTCTCAAAATAAAATCCCAAGTCCATGACAAGAACCAGTACAAATACGACTGATTCAAAGACAAGATCGAGACCTTCAAAAACTGGTGTTGAGTACTACAGCATTTGATATGATTATAAATTTCTATCTTGAAGAAATGACGTAGTGGTAACAAGGAACTTAGGGTGGGTAAACTATATGTACAGCAGTAAAAACAGTGGATAACTATTCATATCCTTAAAATTAATGATCTCAAAAAAGGAGAGTAATCGCTGTTTTGTAAATTTTAAAGGTATGTAAACAGCGTTTATGTGCATTTACCCTGCACTACACCACTGAATGAAGGATTTGCGCTAATCTGAATAATTGCACAAAATAATCCAGAAACTCCACAACATCACATAATACATCAGTGTCTCTCCGACCGAATTTCAGCTAATTGCCATCAAAAACTACAGTTTCTGGCAGAATTAAAACAAGACTCTGCTGTGTCCACCTCCGCCATTTTTCAAACGTTTTTTTCAATTTTTCCAGAATTCATCACATAAGCTACTCAAAGCACGCCATTGGTTCTCGTCTCATTTTTCTTTTATAGCGGTCGGCATCCAGCTTAATGGTGCTTTACTGCCACCTCGGCTTTGGTTAGCTTACTGCTCCCAAATTAGGGGGTAGCCATTGTACTTATGTGTATAATAACGTAGACCCAACTAATCAATTATTAAATTAGTTGACAACAATTTTAATAGTCGATTTTAATCGATTTAATCAATTAGTTGTGGCACCCCTCTATGTAACCAATGCTTATATACAAAAACACTTACAATAAAGAAGACATACTAGTCATGTGTACGTCTAGGAATTTGAATCCCCAAGCTCCACGCTGATAGCAAAATGATGCTGAGCTACAAGAGAACTGTTGTGACTATAGCAAATCATACTTTAGTTGAAAGTGGTTACAAAATACTTAAACTGAAGTCACAATTCAGCTGTTAGAGAATATGAGACCCATACTGGTTTAAAAGAAAACATTTCATGTTTCAAAACAGGGCAGTTATACAATATGGAGGTCAGCTATCAAAAAAATGTACAAGGAATACGCTGCAAATCAACAAGAACAGTATTTACAAATCAAAGTATTTTGATGTTTGGTTCTTTCTCAGAATATACTAATTCCACGCCCAGAAAACAAGAAACATTGGCTAACAAGTGACTATCTTGTTCGACTACTGAGTACTCATTCCACAGCTGAGCAAAGCTTGGGGGTACGAGTGCAGGGTCAGGCTGTTTATCTGTTGCCCTAGGAACACTTCCTGTGACTGCTTCAATTTTGGAGCCATCAATCGCAAAATCTGAGCACTTCCAATCTGTCAGCCCTATAAAGGTTTGATCCAAATGATCTGTACAATACTTTCATGTTTTACTGAATATCTGTGTTTGCAATGCCAAGTGTCCTCTACAGCTGCGGTTTTCCTCCATTGCTGCCACACTGTACTGTTAATGTTTGGGTCAATTTGTCTGAAAATTACAGATCTTCATATATATAGATCTTCATAAATACAATGTTTCTGTGGCAATAAGAAGATCCATCAAATAGTTTTTTACTTCACAATCACAAGTTCAAATATTGTCTCCTTTCACCTTTCCCTTTGATGCCACTAATGCCTCGTCTCCACCAACACAGAGCCTGGGCTGGTGCTGGGCTACTTTCTGCTTGGTGCCTTTTGAAAACCTGCCTAAGCTTCCAGCAGTTTCAAAAAAGGAACAGATTTTGAGACCAACTTTTTGTTGGCGATGTGCTGGAGCTGTCTTTCCTGGCCCGTTGCCAGTTCTTTGTGGCGGAAATGTGCAGAACGAGTTCTGGATTGCAAGAAAGCCCTACACCACATTGGTGTAAATTAGAAGCGCTAATTCAATATTAAGATAACATCAAGATCCGATTACTTACAATGTTGATGCAACTGATAGGCTACTTAAATATACATCACACTATATAGTTATGACATTATAATCTTCCCAACCTTTGCTTCAAGAAATTTTCTCTAACTGGACCTCTTTAAATTTTAGTTGAATACCCCTGCAACAGAGCTATTGAACTAAGTAGATTTTTTAAAAATCCCAATATCGCAATATATATCGTAATGTGATTTTTTTTCCCAATATCGTGCAGCCCTAGTGTGAACTCACCCAAAACGTGTTGAAAAGGCATCGAGATCCGATCACTCAAACCACATTCAGAGGCGGTCTGGGAGATATAGCCTCATTCTTATAGCAGTGTGAGCGTGAATGTGTCCCGGGCTGCATTGAAGGACCGCATACTCAGCTGACGTCATGTGGGCGCAAGTAGGTATGTACTCATTTGACACGCAAATGGCATTTCATATATGATTTAGAACATGTGTCAGTGCAGAGTGGGCCACTGTGTACTAAACTGCCATGGGAATAACAATGCATCTTTTTCTCTACAACACCAAAAAATAAATTATATCTACTGGGAAGGTTTAATATCGGACTGTCATGACCAATTCACATGAAAACATTATCAAAGTGTGCATTATTAAGGTACCGTGCAAATATTGGGAAAATAAACTGTGTAAGAAGTGATTTATCAAAGATGTTTTGAAATTTGCACAGATCATATATTTAATGCGCACTTTGATGAAGCTTTCTTATTTTTGTCAAAGCAGCTCCATGCTTTATTAAAATTGGTGAAATGTGCTGGTATAAATTACATGAAGACAAAATTAAAGTGTGTAGGTAAGTATGTGGGTTCAATAGGCTAGGTAATAGATATGTTAATAGGGACATATAATAATAGAATTAGGTGATTAATGGTCATTGTCAACACACCACAGCACAGAGTGCACAACAACGAAATGTGTCCTCTGCATTTAACCCATATTTGACTTCGGTGACATAGCAGGGTGCAGCTAATTCAGCGCCCGGGGAGCAGCGCTTGGGGACGGTACCTTGCTCAGGGTACCTCAGTGGAGACTTGCTGGTGGGGGATTCGATCCTGCAATCTTTCGATTACAAGTGCGCTTCCCTAATCATCAAGCCACCACTGCCCATATATAATATATATATATATAATATATATATATCATTAATTTAGAGCTTCATTGGTTAAGATTAAAAGCTGAAGTATTATCATATGGCAACCAACATAATGCATTACAGACTGAACCCTCTGCCCTTGAATAGAATAGTATTAAGTACTGGAAGACCTTTTTAACATGTACATTTGTATTGTGTTGGCGCAGTATAAAAATGTATGCCTACATGAATTTTGAATTAAGAAATCATATTTGCATTATGTGAAATATTTTATTATAATTAATTTTAAAATAAAAGGACACATTATTGAAACTTATTTATTCATTCATTTATTTTATAGATATACTTGAGTATTATTGCCTTCCGTACCAACATCTTAGGCGGTATGGTTACCCTGGAATGCAGCAATAGCTTACGTTTCCTTTCTTCTGCTTTTAACGTCTGGCAGATTCTGCATATAAAAGTGATTTATGTGCTTTTTAAATAAGTTGTGGGAAAGTTGGGAAGCATGTTAATCCCAGATGTGAAGGGACGTATGTAGCACAGTCCACTTGCGATCAGATCACCCAAGACGTGAATAGGCCATATATCAGAATGTATGGTGGCGCAGAATGGGTCACTCTGTAGTAAACTGGATTCTGAACAAGACATTTCTCCTTACAACACCAAATAATCAGTTTGAATCCTGAGAGCAGCACTCATCTGATCAGTTAAATTTCTGGTTAGTGTTAGAACCTCTGAAAGTTGATTTAATTTTGGACTGTCACAACACATTTGCATGGAAACATTGTTAAAATGCAAAACATTAACGTTCCGCACATATTCTGAAAAAAAAATTGTGTAAAATTTATTAGAAAGGGATTTAAAGATTTATTTAAGAGTGACTTATTAAAAATTTTAAAGTGATTAAAGATATTCTGCACAGATGATAAAGTGCATTTGATGCTTCCTTATCCAAGTTAAAACTAGAGATGGGCGATCCACATTTTTTCCGATCCGATTCCGATAAACAACTGCCGAAACCGAAACAGATTCCGATACAAGAGCTCTTTTTATTTTGTTATACTTTATATATTATTAAGCTAGTAAAAACAGATGAAAAAAATTACAAAAAAATTAGGCTACTACAAACATACATAATGTACTGATATTCGCAATTCAATATGAATATCTTCAAAACAAGTATACACAGTTTTTCTCCCATTGGCGTCAGCAGATACACTTTTGTTGTGAAGGCAGCCCCTCTTGTATCACAAGCTGCAGCGAGTTCACAAAACAGTCCAAGTCATCCCAACTCCCAAACCATCCATTGCTTTGCTTTGTCTCGCAGTTGCGCACGCTTTGTTAAATGGGATTGTCCATTAAACACATTTCCCACCTCAAAACTTCAATTTACACAGATTGCAAATCGCTGTGCTACTGGTTTCTGTTAAAAGCGTATAATACTCCCAGATCGTCACGTCTTATCTTACACTCCTTGTACTGGGAAAGGTTTGGACATGACGTCACAGCACCCACTGAGTAGCAAAAAAGAGTGAGGGGTAGCGATAGTGTTCCATTTGAATGCAGCAAAAAAACACATGTAAAATGGGAAAGAGCTGTTGTGCGATTAATTGCCAAAAACTAAGTAAGTATAGGATGCGGATCAGTCACGCATGGCCGATACCCGATCCGTCAAATAGGTCTGGATCGGGGCCAATACCAATCCGAATATCGGTATTGGTGCATCTCTAGTTAAAACCATTTCACACGTTAAAGATATCTATTAAATATGCTGGTAAGAATATGTTTGAATGAAAAGCAGAATTTTAAGACGCAGTATGAGATTTTAATTAGAGACACTTTTTGTGAAATTTCTCCTCACAGTCCACTAAAACTTGTGCAACTCTTGTGTGTGTGCGCTGAAGTAAAACCCGATATTTCTATTAGAGATGGGCCGATCCACATTTTTCAGTTCCAATTATGGGTGCAACAATTATTCAACATTGAAGACAGAAATCAACAATAAAAATAGTCGTTGACAAATTTGATTGTCGATAATTGTCGCCAGACATGTTTTTAAATGGAGTAAGACGTTTTCCTTCCTTTCTACCTGTGCAATACTACCGCTTTCCAATTGACTGCACCAATACACCACACTGGTGAGATTCGCTCTTGCGCAATAGCATTCAGCGACAGATAAAAGAATGGCAGCCATAAATCAGGCATCATCGCGTATTAAAAAAATCTAGTCTGGGACATATGGATTAATGTTTTCTGTCGCTATGACAGATTTCCGTCAACTGAGTGCACTAAAGGTTAATAATGAAATTTATGTAGATCTGAAAGAAAAAAAATGGGGGGGTGGAAAGGCTGCAATTCTTTTGTTTAATTACGATTTAATTATTCTTCCTAAAAATAAAAATTATAGTTTTGGCAGTTCGCAATGACGGCTGCGGAGTAGCCTACAGACTGCAAGCTATTTCCAGACGCGTGTTTAAGATGCCAAACTTCATGGTAAGGAGAAAAAAAAATCCCAGCATTTAGTGCCACATCAGTCTCAAAGACTTTTGATGTCCCAATACAAAGACGAGATCTGCAAAAGGGTGAATGGCACAAGTTTCTTGTTGCCTGGCGTATCCAATAATAATAAAATAAAAATAACAACAAGAACAATAATAATAATAATAGGGCATAATAATAGGCTAGTAGTAGTATATTTCACATTTTCAAAAAAGATCAGAATAGAACGTATTTATGTTAAGTCAGTGGTGTGTCATGAAGTGTCACATTCGCTAATAGTAGCTAAAAAAGGTTGGAAAACTGGAGAAAACACATTGCTAAAATAGATAAAGAAGCCAAAACTCCCAATCTCAAGATTCAGGAGAGTGGCTGCAATGTTGCAAGTGCTGTGAGAGCTTATGCTCCGTTAAAAATAAATAAAAAACAGCAGTTTTGAAGTCAGTTTTCTTGCTGTTGACAGAGGAATAGCAATGGGAAGCTGCTCTAAATTTCCCGTATTTTGGGTCGGGATCAGCCTGTGGTCTATGAAGGGAGTTTAACCCTCTGGGGTCTAGGGGTAAGAAACACACTTTCACTGACTGGAGCATAGTCACACACTTCTTCAAATAACATAAACTTAATTCATGGCAAATCATTTTTTTATATATTTGTTTTACCATTACACTCATCTTTATTTTAATGTACCCCCACCGAAAACGTGGAACCGGAGAAAGAAGAAGAGAGGTGAGAAACTCGACGAGGCTACGATCCCTCTGGGAGCGGTTTCTCTCTCTTTCTCTTCTCCTGTCAGATGCTCCCAGGACTCCCTTCCTATCCTGGACCCGGCGGTGTTCAAGCCAGTGAGGGCAGTACCTGCACGGACCCCAAAAAGACCTGCCCAGACGCTTGCCGAACACCCTCCAGGGACTTTACTGGAAGGTGATGGAGGATCAGGCTGCACCGGATTCGGTGGAAGCGGCCCAGCTCGCTGAGAAGCTGCAGCGAGAATTCGCCGCCTTTAATCCAACCTCTCCTCAAAGCGAAGTGGAGAGGTTGACAGACGGCCTGAGGAGACTACTCTGTTCATGTTCAGTGTAGTGTTGGTGAGTTGCGTGGATGTCTGCCCTTGTGTGCCGAATAAACCCTGCTTACCCGTGTCATCGGCTCTGCTCGCCTGCTTCCCCGCTCGCCTGTCTGCGCGCATCGCAACAGATGGGTTACCCATTTGCACATTATATGGATACATTCGAACATTCAGAAATTAATTAAAATTCGTACCTAAAGCAATCTGGGAAACAAAGGAGTGTGTAACAGTTGCCATGATCCCAAAATGCTAAACGACCATGTCATTACAGCTGAAAGGACATATTATATTAACGATTTGGCACAAATCACGAAATGGTTTGAAGCGGAAAAATAATCGGGTGCATCAATTTCTGTGTACTGGATCACAATTATGTCATTAAAAACAGCCTACCTTCCGTAAAGTTATTAAAGCCAGAAGATTGAATATGGAATATGAGGCTAACTTAACTGAGGTGACTGGTTCCTAGTCGTTTTCTCACTACTCACTTCTGTTTTGTCCTGTTGTAAATCATTTGTTTAAGCAATGGCTCACCATGGCTTAAACCTTCTATTAAGTGTAATATGAAGACACCGTTTTATTATTAGTTGTAAAACATACAAACACGCTATTAAGTGGAAGCTAGACACAACAAATCTTTCATAGTGAGTAGAAATATAAATGCATAGCCCTACCACTTGACATGTTTTTATTTCATCTTGACTTGCTGCCACGTATACGCCTTCCACTACTACTATTGCATTTAAAATCGAATCAGTTACATTACTGTTAACATTAGGTTTACATTATGAGTAACATTACCGTAATGGAACTTCAGGGAGCATTACATTACTTGTTTTACGTAGATTTTTAATTAATGTTGAATGTTCGAATGCATCCGTATAATATGTAAATGGGCAATACATGAATGTGTTAATAACTAGACATGACAGGCATATCTAGTGAAGTGTGCTTTGATCAGTGGACAACAGGGAGCAATGCACATGCCTCTGGTTTTCAGAATAACTTTCTCTCTAAAAGTTATTAATATATTGTATGCATTTTATATGCCATTGCTCCATTTCATACATATTGACAGAGAGAGTCCTTCACAATTCGCGCTAATGTCGTACGGATCATCCAGGTACTCCGGCATTGTCTTCGGAGAAATTTCAGTGGGAGGGACGGTGCTCATATAGGGCTGGCTTTCGCGGAAACCTCGACTTAACCAAGAACAAAAACTGCTCAGAGCAGTTTTGAGGCTTAGCGTAAATTGCCATAGCAACATATCTCGACTAAAACCAACCCACCTTTCGTAGAACAGGTTAATCACCAAGTTACACCACATATCATAAAGTTACTTGCAAAATTACCCCGATAAGCCAGTTACCCCGCTTCGTGGTACAGGCCACTGCTTTAAAATGTTGCCTATTTGTGAACATATAGGCTAACATATAGGCTATATAAATAGCTCTTAACCTCTTTACTGCAAATGAAGTACGAATTAGCATATACAGGTTAAAATGCATGATAATCTCTTGTCATATCAGCACAAATGCACATAAAAAATCATACGCATTTGCATTGTCACAGCAATGGATTGCCGTGCATATCGCTTTTAAAGGTGAATGCGTACTTGCGTACCAGTTATATGCAGCCCTGATTATAAAAGATTCTATGAGAAATTCAGATTGGTATTGGCGCCAATCCAGCCATGTGTGAACAATCAGTTTAACAAAGTAAAAAGAGCTCTTGTATTGGAATCGGTATTGGGAGTTGTGCATCAGAATTGGATCGGAACTAGGGCAGCAACTAACGACTATCTTGATAGTTGACTAGTCATCAACTATTAAAACGATTAGTTGACTAATCGGATTATAAATTGCATAATTATGGCTCCTATTTAGCTACCAGCTTTTACATTTAACATGAGGTTATTGTTCGACTTGAATGCTGCAAAAAAAACACATGTAAAATGGGAAAGAGCTGTCGTGCAATTGATTGTACAAATAGATTTGACATGAAATAGGAGCTCTCTTTTTAGAGATTGCCAAAAACTAAATAAGAAAGTATAGGACTGTGACGCATATCCGATATCTGATCCATCAAATAGGTCTGGATCGG
>JAABNX020013119.1:0-23310 GCA_015163995.2 Mormyrus lacerda | reverse complement strand
TACTCAGCTGGTTGGTAGAAACAAAACCTTGGTCTGGATTTGTAGCTAATGGACCTGAAATGCCCAACACTGCCGGCTAGTGTAAAATGTTCTGAGCAGGGGGGTGGGGCATTTTACAGATTCAGGGCTCCTAAGTGCCAGGCCCCCTGAATCTGCGAGGGTGCCCATGCCCCTCCGACATGCTTGTTGGGAAGTACTGCGACAACCATAGCTGTTCTAACAACCATAGAGCATTGAACTCTGATTTTATGACCTTGTCTTGTTTTATGCCCTTAAAATCACCGGAGTTTCTTTCTTTGCATTGATCAGTGTACAGTGATAAGCTGGCTGATGCCTTCACCACTGGCTTGCAGAGGTAGAGCACAGCAGCGTAATGATGAGGTTGTCAGAATCCGATGACAGGGTTTCTGTACTCTTTGCAATAACAAAACACGACCAAGCAGCAGCGAGTCATCCGTTTATATAAATGTGCACACGGCGTTCTGTGAAAACTTTATTGCACAACGCGATCACTTCTGACATTTGCTCAGACCAGCAGATGGTCCTATTAAATCCAAGCTGCTTTTGAAATGTAAATCGTCACTGAAGCATTCAGTAATTCATTCTCATAACAGAGTCATTTGCTTTTTATTTCCCACCGGATAAAATGTAAACTCTAAGTAAACACTAAGCTGATATTCTTGCCCAATCTTCTTTCTTCAATGATCTCCGTATTTCGACAAATTATGTGCCTTTATCATAATACTGGTAAATACCAACTACAAACACAATATGCATAACAAAATCTACTGTAAAGATATATTTGTTAAAAAATAGAAATGTGGTTCATATTGTACAATCAATTTCAGGTTTGCAAATAATTATTCGATAGTTATACAGTCAGGACCATAAATATCTGGACAGAGACAATGTTTTTCAATTTTTCAGTTCTGTACATCACCACAATAAATTTTAAAAGAAACAAGTCAGTTGCAGTTGAAGTGCAGACTTTCAGCTTTAATTCAATGGGTAGAACAAAAATATTGCATAAAAATGTGACGAACTAATGTAATTTTTCTACACAATCCCCTCCTTTCAGGGGCTCATAAGTAATTGGACAAATTAATATAGCTGCAAATAACATGATGACCCAGTGGCCTAATGGATAAGGCATCAGCCTCCGGAGCTGAGGATTGTGGGTTCGAGTCCCATCTGGGTCCATTTACTATGGGGGAAGATGGTGATGAAGGAAGTAGTGCTAGCGTTCGGCAACCGGAGGGTTGCCGGTTCGAGCCTTGATTTCTCTTCACCCCATCAAAGTGTCCTTGAGCAAGACACTGAACCCCTAATTGCTCCCAGTGAGCAGGTTGGCACCTTGCATGGCAGCCCCTGCCACCGGTGTGTGAATGTGAGACATATATTGTAAAGTGCTTTGAGAAAAAGCACTATATAAATGCAGTCCATTTACCATTTCAATTGTAATACTTAGTTGAAAACCCTTTGCAGACAATGACTGCCTGAAGTCTTGAGCTCATGGACATGACCAGACGCTGGGTTTCCTCTTTTTTAATGCTCTGCCAGGCCTTTACTGCTGCAGCTTTCAGTTGCTGTTTGTTTAAGGGGTCTTTCTGTCTGTACTTTAGTCTTTAGCAAGTGAAATTCATGCTCAATGGTGTTGAGATCAGGTGACTGACTTGGCCATTTGAGAATACTCCACTTCTTTGTTTAAAAGTCCCTTGTTGCTTTTGCTGTGTGTTTTGGGTCATTGTACATCTGTATTATGAAATGCCGCCCAATCAATTTGGCTGTTTCTGGTTGGATTTGAGCAGACATGATGTCTCTGAACACCTCAGCATTCATTCGACTGCTTCCATCCTGTATCACATCATCAAGAAACACTAAAGACCCAGTGCCACTGGCAGCCATGCGCGCCCAAGCCATCACACTGCCTCCACCATGTTTTACAGGTGATGCGGTGTTCTTTGGGTCATAAGCTGTTCCAGCCCTTCTCCATTTTTTTTTCTTTCCATCATTCTGATACAGGTTGATCTTGGTTTCATCTGTCTAAAGAATGTCCAATCTAGCCTTTTTATTCTTAAGGCTAATGAGCGGCTTCATCTTGCAATGAACGCTCTGTATTTGCCTTCATGCAGTCTTCTCTTTATGGTAGACTTGGATGTTGATACGCCTACCTCCAGGGGAGTGTTGTTCACTTGGTTGGCTGTTACGAAGGGGTTTCTCTTCACCATGAAAATGACTCTGCGATCATCCACCACTATTGCCCAGGCCTTTTTGCATTGCTGAGTTCATCAATACTTTCTTTTTACTTCAGGATGTACCAAACTGTGGATTTTGCCACTCCTGATGTTGTGCCAAGGTGTCTAATTGTTTTTTCTGTTTTCACAGCCTAAGGATGGCCTGCTTAACCTGCATACTGAGTTCCTTTGACCGCATGTCGTATGTTCACACCTCAATCTTCCAAATGCAAACAAGACACCTCAAATCAGCTCCAGGTCTTTTATCTGCTTAATTGATCATGAAAGAATGAAGAAATTGTCCACACCTGTCCATGAAAGAGCTTTTAAGTGAATTGTCCAATTACGTTTGGACCCTTTAAAAAGAGGGTGGCACATGTTAATGAGCTGAAACTTCATCCAATTAGAATGCTGATACCCTAAAATGAAATCTGAGAGTCTGCACTTTATGTCCATATGCTCATTGTATAACTTGTAATATTTCAGTCAACAGGTGAAATAGTAAAACTTGTGTCAGTGTTCAAATATTTATGGCCCAGCGCATATTTATGAGTTCCATGGTGGCCAATTGATTCACTTTATTCCCTCACATGACCAGAATTGAGGGTTTGAACCCGACATCTGCAACTGCATGCACATAGTCATATCTACAATCATACCCTGCAGGCAATACAGTCTAACTGCATGCCTTTAGGCTGCAGAAAGAGACCTGCAGGAAACCTAATAAACATGAGGAATAAACTCTTCACAAAACTGGGGGCAGGAATCAAAGCTGCCGTGGAGCCACTGAACAACCCAGTGAACATAACTGTAATACAAATTAGAGCAACACAAAAGGTTAGCTTTGTGTCAGTCGTATTGCTACAAGCTGTCAGGCTGTAGAGAGAGCTACCTAAATAGTGTCCCCTTTAGGATATAATTTTCTTGGTTCATATGCCCATATAGAGAGCAGGAAGTAGCCGACGTCAATGAAGTCCACAGGCTCAGCCTTTCTGAGATTACGGTCTCGGATTATACTATATAGTTTAAGTTTTCCTTGTTTTTGTTTATGTAAGCGTGCCAACAGTGCCAGAACACATAACCTCTAAAAAAAGTTTATTTTCTCTCTGCAAAATGTCAACAGTAACCAACACTCCATGCACAACCTAGTAAACAAAATGAACCAGTAAAAGGTATAAATACAGTCATGTGAAAAGTAAGTACACCCCATGTAACATTTTGACTTTTTCAACATATGTGAACAGATATTTGATCTTCATTTCAGCAGTATTGATAGAGGAAGATGATATAACAAATAATATTTATATTTTGTAGTTCATTGTGTAATTTAAGTAAACACAAATACAAATTTTGCATGTGGAAAGTCCAAAGTCCAAATCTGCATTTATCACTACTTGAAATGCCTAAAATTAGACCCAGGTGCACAATATCGGGTGCAAATAATTAGAACATTATTAGAGAGGGTCTTGGAGGAACCAGTCTTATTTAAACCTCAGACAGTTTGGTTTGCTCTTTGTTGTTGAAGGGTGTGGTATTAGCCTGTCTAGATCAAAAGAGCAGCCTGAGGCCTTCAGAAACAAGGTTATCGATGCCTATGAGTCTTGGAAGGGATTTTAAAAGATCTCCAGACAAAAGGAAATCATCCATTCCACTGTCTGGAAGATCATCTACAAGTGGTGAAGATTTGAAACAACTATCAACTTGTCCAAGCCAGGACACCCTGTCAAGTTCAGTCCAAGAACAGAATGCAAGCCGTGGGAAAAAAGTCTCTAAAAACCAAAAAATGTCATAAGGTGACCTAAAGGTTGCACAGATTAGATCTATGTGGGAGGTGTGCCAGCAGGAAATCTCTGCTGTCCAGAAAGAATATCAGGGTAACGCTAAAGTTTACCTGTGAACAGCTACGCAAAGACCAGGACTTCTGGAACAATGTGTTCTGGACAGATGAGGCTAAGAATTACTTGCCCATCATACTAGAAGGTGGAACACAGAATTTGAATAGAAGAACCTGATACAAACTGTATAGCATGGTGCTGCTTTGCTGCCTCAGGGCCTGGGTAGCTCACCATCATAAAATCCATTATGAATTTTTCATTGTACCAGAGCGTGTTTGAGGATAATGCAAGACCACCTGTCAAAAGAATGAAGCTCAACCGAAAGTGAACCCTGCAACATGACAATGACCGTAAACATTCCAGGAAATTCACCAAGGAATGACCAAAAAGAAAGAAACAGAGGCTTCTAGAATGGTCACGTCAAAGCCTGGATATAAATTCCATTGAGATGCCATTGGGGGTTTGAAATAAGCTGTGTGTAAAAGAAACCCTTCACACATCACTCAGGTGAAAGAATTCTGCATGGAGATGTGGGGAGAACTTCATCTCAGAGACTGGTGGACACTTAAAAGAAACATCTACTTGAAATTGTTTCTGCCAAAGGGGCGATGCCAGCTATTAGGGCCAAGGAGTGTTCTTACTATTTCCACAGAAGGAAATGGCATGTCTGTTTTATAATTTTTTGTTAGCACTTTCCTTGAGGGAGAACAAGTAACTTGGTAACTCACTTACTACTCAAGTTCAAATCATGAACAAATATAGTAACTGCATGAAGTACATGATCTGGTATGACTGATAACTGATGAACATATATAGGGTCAGTACATCTGTCATGTACGGGAAGGCACGGACCGGGGAAGCAGGAGAAGAAATTGAGGAATGGAGCAAAAAGGGTTTTAAACGGCACACGAAGGGGCATACGGGACAGAAACGCTAGAAACTACACAACTATACAATGACAGAACTAGGGAAACAAACTCTGACCTGGACTTAAATACACCAAACTAATAAGGACAACACGAAACAGCTGATAAACACCGGGAATCCACACGAGGTTAACGAGGGGGGCGTGGCACAGGAGGATCGGCATGATCGGGGTGTGACAACAACACTAAAATTTAGTTTCTGCGTAAATAATAATACTTGCCCCTCAAGTAAAGTGTTACCTTCTTTAAATAAATTATTGCAAAGTCATCTTTTCATGTTATCAATAGATACTGTTTAAATGAAGATCAAGTATTGGTATGCCCACATATGTTAAAAAAAGAAAAACTTTTGCATACAGTGCACTCAATTTTTCACTTTACTGTGTAATATAATACAAATGAAGGTGTTATCCAGCTACTACTGACCTTTCATTTGAGAGTCAATGAGTCAGCTCACCATTAAATTTCACTGTGTTTCCTCCTTTTATTGTTCTATATAAGCAATATCTGTCGTGTGAAGAGATTCGGTTTTTTAAATAGAGCACAGCATGAGAGTGAGCTTAATTGAGCTAAATCGGCTGATCGTGACAAACTTTAATCCAACTTCAAGCACTTGTGTCACTGAACTCAAAGTGTGGAAAGGATATGAGAAAATGCGTCAACTGTCTGTCATCGAGTCAACTAAAACCAAAAGTCACTTGGTCTGTCGAGTGTAAACACCGCACTGTGTCAACCTGATAAACAATGAATCGGGTAAATGTTTTCACAGCGAAACACAGTAGAAAGCCTATGTAAATCCAGAAGAGCACTGTATATACACACAGCAAAAATCCTGGATATTCCCAGGAGAACAGCTGTACAAGGTCAGCGCCAGATGTTATTCCTGTCATCACACTAACTGTACAAATAATTATGGAAAATTTCATTTTTAGTATACTTAAGTTGCCAACTATTTCCATTGACTTTGTACCACTAGACAGGAAGCACTTTCTCAAAAGAATACCGGGCATGATTATGTATGCCATCTTTACTGACTGCAAAATAATAAATAACCATGAACCTATGGTGGTGATATTGCATTAGAGAAACAATTCTAGATCCAAAAAAGGAGTTACAAACTTACAAAAGCATGAAAATTCAGTACATGGAATTTCAGTCAATGTAGAAAGAGAGAAAATTAAGCCAATGGGAATGAGAGGCAGAAATATGTTACTTTGTCAGTAGAATCTTTTGTTATTTGTGACACAGAATCTGTCTTGATTTCAGTGCAAAGATATGAATGTGTGTGTGTGTGTGTGTCTGTCTGTCTATCCGTCTGTTAGTATGTCTGTTTTGTTGTTGTTTTGGTTTCTTTTGGGTACTCCAAGTAATTTCTATTACAATCCAAAAACATACACTTTGGCAAACAGATGTCGGGAAATAGCCAATAAAGAGTGATTTTTGTGCCCAGTGAGGACGGGATCCATCCAGGGCGTACCCCAGCCTTGTGCCCTGTGTAGGATGCTAATGAGAGTTTTATTAACACAAAAATGTTGTGAGGGCAGAAGGAAAAATGACTGATTTAGAAAGATAATCAAACACATTGTGAAGGAGGTGGGTTCAAGCAACTAGAGAAGGCGGCACCAAGACATCTAATTGGTTGGTCCCGCCTTCTCTAGTTGCTTTGATCCTCTTCCTCTATAATCTGATTGGTTTTTGCTCAGAGCCAATCATTTCCTTCTGTCCTCAGAACATTTTTGTGTAAGTAAAACTCCTAGGAGCGTGATGGACTGGCATCCCATCCAGGGTGTACCCCAGCCTTATGCCTTATGCAGCCATGGAGAGACTCCAGGCCTCACTGCAAACCTGTACTGGGTAACAAATTAAAAGCGAGGTGGATAATATCTTTCTGAACATAGTAAGGTCATCTGAATGCCTATTTTGGCAGGCCAGTGATGTGACTTGGTGATAGTTTGCACAAAAAATTCTATCTTTTTCCTCCAACATTGAGGTACTTTCACGTTTAAAAATAAAAATGAAAGTAGCCATTTTATTTACTCACCTTGTCAAAAAAAGATTAACATTATGTATTTATTTGGCAATGCTTTTGTTCAAAGTTACGTAGTGAATATCAGAGAGCAGAGAACTTGGACGAGGAACCATTCCACCCATGTTCATGGTGGCACAAATAGATGCATCTCGTTTATGTTCAGCTTCTCCTCATCACCTTTAGAAGATTTTAAAACATACTTGTGTTAATAGCAATAAACTAGGACATATTATGAAAATATATTTTTGATACAAATGAAAGTACAAATGAAAGTTTTGAATAGTAATCCATCCATTTGACATAACTGCCTAACTAGGGCAGAGCTGAGGTGCAGCTGGAGCTTATCCAAGGATACACATGGTGGAAAGCGGGGCAGATCCTGGATGGGACGTCCATTTATGGCAGAACACACATTCAGATACTATGGAAAAAACAGAATCCTGGTCACCTAAAAGGCACGTCTTGGGGCTGTGGGAAAGAATTGGGGCACCTCCTGGGTACCACATGTATGTTTGCAATGTGCTGCTTGGCTCGCTTGAAATGTTTAACATGCAAATGTAATGTATAGACACCCACTTCTACCTCTACACACAAAGTCAAAGGTGAGATTTATGACCACAGCCATGGATGTAGGAGACATCAGTGCCAACCACTGAGCCGAAACACCATCTCTGACAATTCAGATGGATTTCTCTTTTAAAAGTCTTCCTCACAATGATTATGCAGACAGAAAATCAGAGTCAGAATTAATAGCATCAGAAACAGGCAAAGTATTACCTGCTAGCAGTTCCCAGAACTATGATGCAGGTTTAGGTTATGCCAAAATAAAAGGTCTCCAGAAAAATGATGGCTAAAATGAGTTCCCTGTGGATAATGAAGAATGGGAGCCACCATAAGCAGGACCAGGTCCTTCAGCATTACATATAGGTCGTCTACAATTGATGATCTTCCCACAGTTATGAGCTGACATTAGGTCAGCGTCTTGGGACAGTAACTCCAGTGCTCACTGGCACATGTGCACTGCCAATATTCTGTTTGAAGCTGCCAATCAAAACGTAGAGTATAGATGGAACGCAAATCCAAAAATCTTTGGTCCTCCTGTTGTCCTACACTTTTACAGTATGATGAGGAGATACATTTTTAAAATCTGATATTATGATTTTAAAGAAACTGCCAACATTCTTTGCAATAATCATTTATTCTACTTTTGGCTTCTCTTCATAGGCCTAAACTGCAGAGAATCATGGATTTCTCTAGAAGCATTTGCTTTCTCTGGAGTCATCACACACATATTAATTTTACTGGTCTTTAGTGGCGTCTACTCTGCAGTCTTTCACAAGCAGCTTTATTGTGGGGCCTGTCACACCAAAGACATTTCCCATCCTGCTTTCCTGCAAAATGTCGCCCAGATTTGCCTTCTTTCCCACGCTTCCCCCAGCATTTGCCTTCCATGCTTATTTTTTTAACGTCTGTTGTCCTTCTGCCTTATATCCAGATGCTCATCATCGAAGTTTCTAATCATAGAGTCGCAGTATCTTTCCAGTACGTCAGTTGTGTTAACAAGTAAGGCCATTAGCCCGGACTTTGATTGAAAGGACCAGAATATTTCCATAAAAGATAACACTTACTGGGGCCAAAAGTAAGGGAGGAGGCCCACTGTATGATGATATTATTCATATACAAGAGTTTGGACATGAGCTTGGAGTGCTCTCCAATCTTCTCCATGCACAACCCCATCCTTGGTAAACAAACAGGCATGTTAATCCTTTCTCCGTATTTTTATTAATGCAACTTGTATTGCTTGCTTTTTAAAGCATTATAATGTATTTGTCACTCTTCCAGTGGCACAAGTTCAACTCCCCCTTTTCCAATGTATGTAAGGTGATGAGTGCCTTCTAGCTGCCATATTGTGAAATAACCACACACAGAACAAACTGTCTGTACCAAGAGATTTGGATGATTTATATGGTGCACTGCCCCTTTAAATCATTCATTCTCCATATATACTGTAAGACTTGGACTTTTACTTATCCTTTAGATCTTCTTCCATTAACTTGTTAAATCTCTGTGTAAAGAGGGTTGCCCCAGAAACCCCAGAGACCAAAAGGGGTAGAACTCTACTTGATAATTCATAATTAATAATTCAGTTACTACTAAAACACAAATTATGAACAAATAATGAGCTAATATAGTTGATACTTGAGAAAAAAGATGCATTGATTCATTAATGATGAACAAAAGTGAGATCAGTATTTTACTTATGTTATTCATGACTTGCTCCTTCAGTAGTTCCTTCAGCAGTTCACAAAGATTTACGGAATTAAGATGTAGTAACAAATATAATAATTGCTTGAGATAAAACATGCATCACGATTCATTAACAATGAATTAACATGAGATCAGTACTGTATGTAACTAAGACTTAGTTTGCTCTGAATTAATACATAAGTGATAGTGTAATACTATGTTATTTGTGCCCCGTCAAGTAAAATGTACTACCAAAGGGTCGAGACTGCATGCTGTGCGAAATCCGCCAGCCTCTCAAAGACACATCATGCATCTCAATTTGTTTTAGCAATCATGCCATGCTTTTCACAGCTTTTTGCCTAATTTTCCATTGGGTAATTCTGTGTTTGTCCAGTTGGGTCATTCTGTGTTTGTTAGTCTGTGACAAACTCGTTTCCACGGAACAGCAGTACTTGTTCACAATTGCGAATGACAATGCATTTTGCTCTGACTCATCATAACTGTGCTGTCGCTCGCTCTTTTCACACTGCCTGTGACCTTTCACATTGCTGTGTTTAGCGGTTTATAGACCAGGTTTACCGTCAGCTGTTTGCATGTGTCTGCCAGGGCAACCGAGTACTTTATATACCAGCCAGCTTAAATTAACTAAATTGACTGGGCTAATTTAAGCTATGCAGCGTTTCGTGCACTAATTTTGAATTGCCCCACTGCCAGGGGATCTCCAAGACCCAGAAAACAACATCCCACAAAAGTCCACCGTGACCACACTTAACCTCACCATGCCCTTTTAAAGGTAAAGGTAAATGTCATGATCTGGTTGTACATGTATTTTCTTACATTTTCTTACTTATTTGTAACTGGGTACTGGCACACCTGCATCAGGCTTCCAGGGAACATATTTTACATGAGGTCCAAAAGCACATCGAGACTTCAAAAATGTAGAAGATATGCTGCCCTGTGTCTTGAGTTTGGGTGTCTCTCGATATATCCCTAAGACCAGAATCCCTGCTAGTACACGATGGTCCTACTGCCTATCCTGCCATTGGGGACCAGCCAGACCTAAGGCAGAGAAATACCAGCTCACATTTCCATTACTTTTGTCTATAGCGAGGACAGCATGGGGCCAGAGGGCAGGGGCAGCCAACCTCCAGCAGCCCTGGAGCAGTTTTTGGGGCTCAGGGAATTGCTGAACAGTGATAACATTACTCTGTTTGCCAAGGAATTCAACCCCCCAACTCTAGACACATGCTACATTTACATAAACCATTCAGCCCACACAGAAGGTTTAAATTGTTTAAGCATAAGAATGGGAAGGTTTGTGCTGGTAATCCAACACTAAGATAAAAGAGAAAAGGATTTTTTTAGTCCTGGGTCTCCCAATTCCGGCCCTGGAGGGACGTTCTGCACCAACAGTTTGCAGATTTTTCCCTTCTCAAACACACCTTATTCAGCTCAACAGCTAATAGCCAGGTTTAGTAGCTATGTTGCAGACTGGCCCTTCAGAACCAGAATTGAGGAACCCTGATATAGACTACCTGGCTGAAAAACAGCAGAGGTTTGCTTCAAAAGATTACCCAGCCTTGGAAAAAGGTTTAAATCGACTAAGCATAGGAGAAAGGAGGCTTATATGGATTAACCACCAGTAAAAAAGATGGAAGCAATGATCTATAAAGACTAAGCAGAAGACAGAGAGTACAAGAGATTTACAAAGTTATGCTTAGATAAAAGACAATATTATGCAGACTCCAGTACCAAGGAAGAAGTCTACTTTTTCCTCTAAAAATTTATGAACTCTAATGTTATCTGTCATGAGAATGTGTAAAATGTTTATATTTTTATTTCTGGGAAATATATTAACACAAAATAAGGAATTTTAACAATTTATGACATATGCACTAGGCCCAGATTAAATAATTCATAATATACACTGCATATGGCCACGTGCCATACCCAGCTAAAAAAAGTGTTATGAATGAAATCCGAGAAGTTTAATTATGCACTAGAAGATGTCTATATACAGTGATATGAAAAAGAAAATACATCCTCTTACAGTTATATGGTTTTATGTAACAGGACATTAAAAATCACCTGGTTCTTACCAGGCTCTAAAATTATTTAAATATAACCTCAGGTGTAAAATAACAAAAAAAGTCAGAATGGTGAATCCATGTGTGCACCCCGTGATTCAATAGCTTGTAGAACAACTTTTAGCAGGAATAACATTCATTCATTTTCCAACCCACTTCGTCCTATTGGGTCACAGGGGTCTGGAGCCTATCCCAGAAGCAATGGGCACAAGGCAGGGAACAACCCTGGACAGGGGGCCAGCCCATCACAGGGCATACTCACACACTGTTACCATTCACTCACACACACACCTACAGGCAATTTATTAACTCCAATTAGCCTCAGCATGCCTTTGGACTATGGGGGGGGAGACCGGAGTACCCAGAGAATACCCCACGAGGACACAGGGAGAACATGCAAACTCCACACATGTAGCCCAGGCATGACTTTATCAGTCTCTCTCATCAATCATCAATCAATCATCAATTCCAGACCAATCTTGGTCCACTCTTGTTTATGTTGAGTCAGTTCATTGAGGTTTGCGAGCATTTGTTTATGCAGAGCTCCCTTAACGTCCCACCACAGCATTTCAATTATGTTGAATTCTGGACTGGGCCATTGCACCTTGATTCTCTTCATTTTCAGCCATTCTGTTATAGATTTGCTGGTTTTCTTGGGATCATTGTCCTGTTGCATGACCCAATTTCAGCCAATTTTTTGCTGTAAGAGAGATGGCCTCACATTTGACTCTATGATACTTTGGTATACAGAGGAGTTCATGGGCGACTCAATGACTGCAGGTGCCCAGGTCCTGTGGCTGCAAAACAAGCCCAAATAATCACCCCTCCACTACCCTGCTTGGCAGTTGGCATGTTTGTGCTGATTTTCTGTATTTGCTTTTCACCAAATGTGCTGCTGTGCATTACGGCCAGACATCTCCACTTTGGTTTTATCTGTCCAAAAGACCTTTTTCCAGAAGTCTTGTGGTTTGTTCAGATGCAACTTTGCAAATCTAAGCTATGCTGCCATGTTCTTTTGAGAGAGAAGTGGCATTCTCCTGGCAACCCTTCCAAATAAGCCACACTTGTTCAGTCTTTTATAATTGTACCGTCATGAACATTAACACTTAACCTGACTGAGTCTGTAACATCTGAGATGTAGTTCTTTGGGTTTTTTGCAATTTCTCTGAGCATTGCACGGTCTGACCTTGGGGTGAATTTACTGGGACATCCACTCCTTTGAACATTGGCAGTTGTCTTGAATATTTTCCACTTGTGAATAATCCTTCTCACTGTAGACTGATGGACTTCAAATTGGTTGGAAGTGACCTTATAACCCTTCCTAGATTGATGGGTGGTGAAGATTGTTCTTCTTTGGCATTGTGTTAACACACACCTGAATGTTCCAGACCAGTGAACTGCAGTTTTTATTGAGGTGGTCACACTTGCTGACGGCCAGTTAATCGAGTACATTTGATTAGCAGCACCAGGCTGCTACTCACCATCTAAATTCCTGTGGAAGCAGTAAGGCTGTAAGTTTTCACACACTGCTTCTGCATTTTGACTCGTTATTTGTTAAATAAATAATGACATGATGTAATATATCATGTGTTGTTGTTCATCTGAGGTTGTTTTTACTTAATTTCAAGACCTGTTAAGGATTTTTTTTTTATTATGTTCTGATGGCCTTATACTGTTCTCTCGTACTGTGAAGAACATACAGTTGTTTCTAATCCCATACAAAGTCTTTGAAATTTAGTTCATTAGAAGAACAATAGATCTTCTCAAATTCCATACAGACTATCCAGACAGTGTTTAAATTCCATTTACAGTATCTCTCTGTAATAAAGTGTCATTCCAGGCTTATAGTGACGCGTACCCTGGTATCAGTAGCTAGAGCAAACATGGAGAACTTTCATGCCTGGGTTCTAATGCCCAAGCCAGAGGCTCTGCCACCATCAGGCCATATGGCAAAAAGAATGAATCAGTGTCTTTATATGGGTGAAGCACAGGTCTTGGAACAAAAAGGGTCTTATGTAAGCCAGTTTAGTTAGCACTTAATATCAATTAAATATTTATTATGCAGTTTATTACGCATTTATTACACAACTAAATATTTACTACATAATTTTTTCAAATGTCATATGTAATGAAATACGTTGATGCAGTGCAGTCACTGGATATACAGGTCTCAATTATTCGCTAGTGATGAAGTGTGCTCAGCTGCGCACATTCCACTGCCATCTGGTGGTGGAAAGTGGTGACACAAAGAATAGAGCAGGACAACATACCGTATCGCATGCAAACTCGATTATGAGTCTGAAACAAAGTTTCCTTTGTAATTGGTGTAAGGTGTAAAGCATCGTGAATACCTGTCCTGAGAGTGCAAATGATATAGGCAGGATCAGATCAGTATCCTCAATAACATGATGAATGTGATAAAAGCACTGAGCCTTAGGTCAGGAATGCACCCCCAGATCTGAGCCCAGAATTATACCGGCAGCAACAGAGAGAGACAGAGTTACAAACCAGCCACTTTATATCACTGCATCCTCAGAAAAGTCAAAGATCACATCAGGTCAAACAAAAATATAGATCAGAACTGTGGCATGTTTCGCTCTCCGGATAAGCAGGGCTGCAGTTTAAGGTGGTGTGAAGGTGGGTTTTTCCCTGGTTTTTGCCCATATCTGACAGGATTGGCTGCAGAACCCCATCAACCTGCACAGGACAAGTAGCTATGGAAGATTTGTTTATGTGAGTGTTTATTCTCATTAAAATTTGGCCACATCAGATCTGGGGCTTGGAGTAAAAATTCCTGCCGAACCCAAGGTCTTTGCTTAACAGCAGCTATAGGCAAGATATGAAAAGCTCACAACATTATGATGTTTACAAAAATACGCCTTCGTTAATTACACATTGACATGAGCAAAGAGGTCATTCTGCAGCACAGAAGGATTCAGAGCGTCATTCTGAGGGAGAAGCCTGTGATGCAGCATCTGACTGCTGCTCCTGCAGTGACGCCTCTGAAATGGGCCCCCAGAAAACCCCCCCTGGATGTGCCACACATGTCCACATTATGTCGATTAGCGCGAGAAAGATGCGAAAATGGATGCTGAGGAGGTGAAACGGAGACTAGCCTCTGGAATAAATGATGTTTAAAAAAATGTATCAATGACTCATTCTTGACACGTGAGCACGTGAGCTGCGTGCGTGCGCACATTTGAATAATGTCGGGCTGTAAACAGGTTCGGGCTTTTAAAAAGCTGTCAATCAATATGTACTTGTCGGGTTCGGGCCGAATTCTGTCGGGTTCGGGCCTTGTCGGGCCTAACTTTTAAGGCCCGATGACAGCTCTAGCGCCAGCCTCCTTTGCTTCCAGACCCAAGACCTCGCCGGCTGGGAGTAAAGCGGATCTGCCATTCGCTCACCTGCTCCGCACTTTTCCGGCATCTAAGTGGGAGCTGGAGGAGAGGGAAGCGAAGGCCGGGCGGCTCCTGACTGTCAGGGAGACGTGCTGCACGTCAAGCACTGCATTGCACCACACAATGCAGCCCCTCCTATTTTAATGAAAGGGTGCAAATTTCTTGCTGATACAAGAACGAGCTTTTTCTTTATCTTCTCATTATTCTTTCATTTTTGATTTGTTTTTTTTTTTCACAGACAATGTAGGGGGACTCCTGAACAAGTTTGTGTTAGGTCTTGAAGAAATTCCTGTGATACGAATATGAATTCTGCAAAACTAATAAGTAAAAACCTTGGACATTTGAGTAAAATTAGAAAAAAAAAGATACTTGCCTGATTTATCAAAATGTTAACAATTATTACTTGAAAATTATTCACTTGCATGAAAAGATTGACACTGCTGTGCTGCTGGGGTCTAAAAAGAGGTCAGTTAACATAAACAGAACTCAAACCCCTTCACTGTCTCGAAACACCTGAATTAAAAAAGATGCTTATGATAAGTTCCAGGATTATTTGTCCATTCATCCATACAACTGTGAGAATGACCTTAACAGGGTGGGTGACTGCACACATCGAGGGAGGTAAAGGAGCCTTTGTCCCCCTGCAGGGGCTGAGGCTGATGGGGAGTTTGCATGTTTTTACATGCTCATATGTGTATTTTCATTGCAAAAGCATCACAAGTTGCTTCCCTGCCAAATCTCATAAATTGCATTCATTTAGGCCTTTGGAAACTATGTACAATGCCAGTGAAAAAAGTTTAAACACTGTAGGTTTTAGCATTTTTGTTTAACTCCAAGCACTGAAGTCAGTGTCAATGCCATATCAAAAGCATGTGAAGCTGATGGAAAGTACGGGGTGAGATCATGGCCTGCACAATCACCTGGCTTTGAACCCACAAAGTTGTTTTGGAATAAAATGGCTGGAAAGGCCAAAGCTACACTAGGAGCTAGCGCTGATCATTTGTGGGCACTTTGCCAGCAGAACTACAGCGAACTTTCAGAAAAATACGTTTAATAGTCTTTGATTAATTCAACTCCAATTACTGTAAAAGGTAGCTATTTTGATGCACTTATGTTTAAGTTTCTTAAATGGGTGATTTGTCATTTGTTTGATATTCTTCCTTGATTAATTGCCTTTCAGTACCTTTTATATGAGGCACATTAGGTGCTTAAACACAAGAAACTTAAAATGTATTTTACTGCAAATGTATAATGTGAAGAGGAAAACCTTCACCGATTGTGGCTTGAGTTACTGACTTTGTGGTTGAAATTGGGTCCAAGCTGCATCCATATCAGCAACATCTGAAGCATCTTCTACTACGTCTGTGAGTGAGACTTTTTGTGAGCTCTAACATAGTCTGTTCTGTTTTCAGTGATGAGGGAATTTGACATCAAAATCTGACAGCTTCTAATCCTAGAGAGGGAGCAGAGAGCTTAGCCTGAATTGTCCCAGCTGTATAAATGGACAAAGTAGTGAAACTACAATCTATGTACTGTAAGCTGATTTGTGTAAAAGAGCCAGCTAAGCAAACACAAACCATTAGCTGGAAAATCAGCAACTGACTGCACTCAGTGAGCTCCAGGCAATCCCTAAAATGCATGACCTGCTATCGCGGTAATACTTCTCAGAAACAGTGAGATGAAAAATAGAATTCGCCTGTAGTGAAAACGAACACAGAGGTCATTCGAGGCCCTGATCTACCGTAAAGAAGGAGCAGACGGTCTAAAAAGCTGTATGGGACTGTGTGTAGGGTGAGTAGTGAGATAGAGAGCCCCCTGCTGGACATCGGGTGTGTATGGGAGGGCCTCATATGGGGGCTATAGACCAGTGTTCCTTAAGTGAGGCTCAGGACGTACAACATTCCTTGCCCAGTAAAGCAGAAAAGGGGGGGCTGCCTTTGGCCATTAAAAGTGTGTGTGTGTATGTGGGGTGGGGGCTGTCATGAAACACTGTTCTAGACATAATAGACAAAGTGCTGAGCCAGTTACCTGGCATGATGGAACAATGCGTGTGTTCTCCCCGCCATCTGGGCGGCTCTGCGGACCCTCGTGTCTGGGGCCTACTCCTCCTCTTTTTTGGATGCAGATCACATGCCAGTTTGAACTTGAAGCTCGTAGCACCATAGCTATCGAGTGCCTGAAATGCCAACCCTTGGCCCGGGCAGTTTAACAAGCAGCGATGACAAGTTTGACTCTGATGTTACAGCGCAGTCAAATGCTTGAAGTTGACCATCTTCCTTGGGGATGACATAAACCTTAACCCAACCGAAGTGGAACGCAGCCATCTTCCATGGCCCCAAGCATAATGTATGTCTATCCATCCATTTTCCATAAGTGGCCTGGAAGCTATCCCAGGAAGGGGAGAGCATGAGGCAGGGGACAGGCGCTACGGACGATTTAGCAACACTAATTCATTCACCCGCATGTCTGTGGACTGCAGAGGAAACCAGAAAATGGAGGAAACGTACATAACATGGAGAAAACATGCAAATTCCACAAACGAGTGACTCCACCACCCTGGAGGTGCGCTAGAGTACTGCCTGCATAACCACCATTGCCTATCTCTTACGTAGAAGCAGATAAAGCAACAACTATCCAATTAATTACTGAATTGTTTCTTGCATGTGCTTAATTTAATATTGTTGTCAGGCACTCCATTATACACAGAAACAAAGGCTACATGCAACATGATTTATTTAGTTGGCAAGTAGCAAAGTGAAGACATCTGAAAGTAATAGACATAGAAATGCCTGGACTGCGCATATGTGCCATTCAAACAAACTGAAGAGATGCTGGAGAAAAGGCAATGCTAGCAGTCACCATAATTAAACCTGACTCACACATTCATATTTAATTTAAAACTTCTGAAAATAAATAATAATGTGATCATGTAATGTAAAAACTTAAGACTGAGTTGCGGGCCATAAAAATAGTGGGTATGATATTGTTATTGTTTTGCAGTCATTAAAATATAGTGATACTTGCAATAATATGACATATGTTTAAGCCTTTCATTATTTCCAGGAGCATAGCTAGAAATTCAGGCCCCCCGGTAAAATATCACCTGAGGTCCCAGTAGACTTTTTGGGGCCCCTATAGGAGTGCTGGGCCGCTGAATCTGCCAGGGTATCAATGCCCTTCAAACGGCCCTGATTATTTTAATCTCATGCGCCATACTTACACCAATTATGTGTAAATTGTCTTCATAGGGTAGGTATATAGTCAGGTAATATTTTTCGTAACACCAATATTTAAATGTTACATTTAAATTATTACAATTTTAGCAATTTCACTGCATGTGACATGAAGTTATTATAACCAAGCTGGTCTTATGAGGTAAAATGTAGCAGAAGTAAAAATGAGAAATGCATAGTTTTCTCCCAGTTTCACAGATGCATGGCTGAAGCTGCAGAGGGGACTGGTGCTGAAACTTGGCAAGAGTTTCCCCGCAAAATGCGTTTCAGCGCTAGCTGCCAAGCCTGCTTTATGTCTACGCCGCTGCCGTTGAAAAGTCTCAGTCTGACACAGCGACAAGCAAATAAACAGAATGAACGAGAAATCAAGAGCCAGAGAGAGAAAAATGAGAGATGAAAGTGGCAGATAAGGCAGGAAGAGGGAGGTGGCGCCAAGTGTGTGGCAATGGGATGGGGTCACTGGAAGCCCAGCACTCATGTTAATTACCTAATTATGTGTCATAGTGTGGAACAAGAGAAAAGCCATATAGGAGCAACAGATACAATAACATCAGTCAAATACATCAGAACATTTAAACAATGTCATCCTGCTTTAAAGGTGTTGTAGTTCATGTTTCCTGTCATTATATCATTATGGATTATTTTCAAGATACTATAACTTATTAATGAGATGCAACCTGAAAATAGATGCATGATAGGTATAAGTGTAGCAGAATATTCAGGCACACTGATACGCTAAATACATAAATCAGGGCTCATTACTAACTCTTGTTATCCATTCCTTAAGGGAGTGAACACAAGGTAAAACATGGCTTGATGATATTAGCTGGAAATAAATTCAAGAGGTTTATTTGTCACGGACACAGATGTACACATCCAACATGTAGTGGAATGTAAGCCTGGTCACTCCGAGCAGCTGTGCATGATAAGAGAGTAACAAAATACAGAAAAATACAAGAAAAATAATAAGTTAAAAAATATATGAAATGTTCAGCTGTACATGATCTATACATAAGTGAAAGGTAAGAGGTATTTAAATGCAGTGCATGAAGCAGTACCTAGAGGCATTGAGTATTGTCCCGATTTAGGAGCCTTATGACCTGCGGGAAAAAGCTCCTCCTTAACCTTTCCACTCTGGTCATAAGGCTACGGAAGCGTTTGCCTGAATTCAGCAGGCAAAACAAAGAGTTATTGCAGCGGCTGGTGTAGATTTCTTGTAGGAAGGGCAACGCAGATCTGATGCGGTGCTCAGCTGCTCTAACCACCCTCTGCAGGGCTTTCTGGTCCTGGTCAGAGCAGTTCCTCAACCATGATATGATGCTTATGGTCATGATGCTCTCTATGGCAGTTGAGTAGAAGGCCTTAAGGACAGCAGGAGAGACCTTAAACCTCTTCAGCTGCCTCAGATGGTAGAACCTCTGCCTCTCCTTGCTGACCAGAGTGCGTGCGTGTGTGGACAAGGTGAGGTCCTCCTGTAAGTGGACGCCGAAGTATTCGAAGGTGGTCACCCTCTCCGCTGTAGCACCATTGATGTGGACAGGTGTGTAAGAGCCCTGCTGCCTCCTGTAGTCCACAATCAGCTCCTTTGTCTTGCTGACGTTCAGCTGGAGGCTGCTACTGTATGTGGTCACCACCTTTCCAGGTTCTCCACTTCCTTCATGTAGGCCGACTCATCATCGTTGGAGATGAGGCCGAGCACTACGGTGTGGCTACACAGTCATAGGTGCAGAGGGTGTACAGCAGTGGGCTCAAGACACAGCCTTGTGGAGCTGCCTTGTTGAGGGTGATTGTGCTGGATATGCAATTGCTTACTCTCACCACCAGGGGTCTTCCTGTAAGAAAATCCAGAATCCATCTGTTCAGCCTGTCACTCAGTCCTAGATTCCTCAGCTTGGTGATAATATTAAATAATGTCTGTCCATACATAATATTAAATAAGTACAATCCCAGTTATCAGGGAACATTCCCAGAATGTTTAGCCAATGTTATGCAATGTCAAAATTGGCAGAGAATGTCAACATGACAGTATTATCACCTGAACATCCTTTCAAATCAACAAATGCTGAAAAATGCCTTTATAATAAAATGTATTTTTGTAACAGTGCTATAAGTGTCTCTTCAGAGAATCCTTGGGTACTTCTGGATTGACTTTGTGTCGAAAGAGCAGTTGCTCAGGGAGTCCCAAATGTGTTCTGAGGTAGTGTCAATTATGGCACTACGGTCATGTGATGCAATTCAGTTCTCTGCAGGTGACCCTTCTTGCTTCACTGCTGAGGACCCAAGTGACTGGACCAGCCAAGGGAACACCCACGTTTCACCTGGCTGCGGCAGACAGACGGCCATTTCCAGAAGGTGGGACTGGACCGCATGCTGGCTTGGGGGGTTGCCAACTGGGATCCCAAGGAGCTTTCTTGTGTGGTGGGTGTGGCAACGCGCTATACCAGTGTATGCTCTCCAACCTGACCTGACCTATAAGTGCATGCCTATTACAAACATGTGACCAAGCCTTGAACCCATTATGTATAAAGTGACAGTGTCTATTTTTATGTTTTAGTTGTAGTAGTGGAATAATGTTTCCATACTTTACTTGTGACACTCAGAAAACACTCCTAGTAATAAACATTGCTAGCAGGGATGGGTATGTGCTATATTTGTGTGTGGGGTAACTGTGTGGCTCAGTGAGTTAGGACACTACCAGTGACCAGAAGGTTCCTTTTTCAAATGCCAGGAGTGACAGAGTGGTTTATCCCTAAGGCCTCTTGCAAGGCCTTTAACCCTCAAATGGTCTAGGCCAGCGGCCGATGCTGCTATAATGGGGGAAGCACAGTGTCAACAGCTGGCAATATGATCAAAAATGTTTTTTTTTTCAGCCTGTCAGCTACTTATATATGTAAATGCTGCTCATTTCTTGTGTCATAGCAGCATTGGCTCCTTCTCCAGCCATTCGACCATTTTGAACATGCAGACAGCTTAGTTCATACGCCAAGTACAAAAATTAATCAATCAAACTCAAAAACTCAACAACAACAACTGTATCTGCGATATTTACAAATGCCAGTGGTGAAAGATTACATAGAAAATGGCAAACTGTCACTCTGGGATGCACCAAAACACTGTGCCCCTGCATGTGACAGAAGGCAAATAAATAAATAAATCGAGCCAATGTTGTGGTTTTTCCTTCCCCAACAAACCAGGAGTCAGAAGCCGCTTGTATAGATCCAAATTCAGTCTTTAGTGCAACAATATGGTTACAACCAATGCTGGACACTTGCAAATGTGTCTAATACTGTTTTGCACTAATTTTATACATTTTCTCATCATTTTAGAATCATCTTTCCCTCAACCATTCACCGTCATTGTTTTCTCCCTTGATCCACACCCCTATATGATAAGTTAGTCAATCATTTCTTTTACTGTTTGGTCCCTTGGGTGAACGTAATTGTGGCGTGACCATCTCTACTCGGTTTATTAAAATACTCAGCCGTGAACTTTTGGTGAACTCAGGCGAATCCCTTATCTTCAGTAGCAAACCTTGGCAGCTTCAGCTTGTTGCACATTGTCTGGCTAAAGGGTTGATAATATATTTACCTTTCAACATAGTGATAAGCTGCAACAATAATAAAGGTGGATTTTCATACAACCAGGGCTAACATTAAATAGCTAACAGAAACATTTAGAGGCTAACATAATTAAGGTGCATCATACATTGTGATGATTACATTATGAGGATTACATTGTAATGATTACAGAACATTATGAGTATTTAGCATGCTTTTTTATAATGATTATGTTCTCTCAATGTTATATAGTGCTAAATAATATTCCATACCAACACCTACAACTGCATGTGGAACCTGTCAGACGTGAGCATTAATGTTATTGGTACTTTATCCTGCCTAGATGAGACATTTCTTATCACTTTGTATAAAAGCGTCTAGTAAATAAAACGTAAATGCTATGTAGTCAGTGATAAGGATCAACTTAAGCTAAAACCTGACAAACAGCAGATCATTACTTTGCATATTCTATCTCAATGAACTTTTATGTCTCTGTAGTTATATTATTGTTCAAGCACTTTCTAATCATGGCTTATTTGATCAGTCGGATGTGAGTGTATACTGGCATTTGTTATTCTGGGTTTACAGTATATTGATATGAGAGAATTTGCGTGGCTCACTAACAGCTGTGAGACTCGGGCCGTCGGAAACGAGTTCAAATGAGGGATTTTCTATTTTCACCCACCTGGGACAGAATTATTTATTTTGTAATGCCACGTGACTATATAGAAATTTATGAGTAAACCATACACCTGGTTTTCTCCTGCTACCAAAATGCACATGGTTAGGTGAACTGGTGCATCTAATATTGCCCATAGTGAATAAGCATATCTGTGTCCTGTGGTGGACTTTCAGGGGCCCAGACTTTAGGATTGTGTCAGTGTAGATAATGGTAGCTTTGGTTTGGAGTAGGAGGGGGGTCACAGTCAATAGAATTTTTCAGGGGCCCAGTTATGTCTGGAAAAGGCTCCAGGCGTCGTACAACCCTGTAATAGATAAATAAAAAGTGGAATTTTAAAAATTACCTGTTAAAGATGTTTTGAATGATAAGCCAGAAGCAGCCTATGTAAGGTTGTAGGGGCCCGGAGCCAATCCCGGAAGCTACAGACACAAGGCCTACCCTTTGCAGTCTGTATTTAAATGCTAGGAGTATTAGAAACAAAATTAATGATTTAGATGCTTTAATTTCATTGGACACTTACGACATTATAGGAATAACTGAAACATGGATGAGTGACAATGATGGTGAAAAATATAATATCGACGGTTATACGTCATTCCGTAGAGACCGGATAGGCAGGAAGGGAAGTGGTGTTGCAGTATATGTGAAAGAAAACTTGCAGGCAAGGGAGCTCACTGATAAAAATAAAAGTACAGAAGCTGTATGGGCAAAACTAGACGCTAAAAACTCAAATGGGCTAATTGTCGGTGTTTGTTATAGAGCACCTAATGTAGCTGCAGAGGAAAGCAGAATGTTATATTACGATATCAGGATTATTAGTAATAAAAATGATGTGGTGGTTATGGGTGATATTAATTTACCTGGGATATAGTGGGACACAGTCTCTGGCTCTTCTGTAACTGAACTCGAGATGGTGGAATTAGTACAGGATTGTTTTTTTTACTCAAATTATTAATACCCCTACCAGGGGAGAAACCCCTTCTTGATCTTGTTTTCTCTAATAACCAGGATAGGATTGGAAAATTGGAGGTTTTAGAACCATTGGACGGTAGTGATCATAACATGGTTAAATTTGAGGT
>JAABNX020012773.1:0-23389 GCA_015163995.2 Mormyrus lacerda | reverse complement strand
TTGTTTTATATAAATATATGTATTTATATATATATATATATATATATATATATATATATATATATAAGGGACCAATCAATCTTAAAAGAAAGATGTTTCATTGCAAGAGGGATAGATGTAAGATGTAATCTTTGGCATCTTTCTGCTGTTTACGAAAAAAACTGGCATGTGAACATCCCTCCATAAAATCGACTATTGCCGACGTTCTAAAGCCTCGAGTACTATATCCAGAAACTGATGCATTTAATACTAAGAGTAAAGATCCATTTTAGATTAAAGATTTTGTAGACACATTTATTCAGCTTTACTTGCTTATCTAGTGACTCAAGGCTAAATTGAGGACTCTTACCTTAGACATATTGATGTTCCTCACCAGACTGAAGCTGTATTGACTGCCATCCCATTCATCGTATCCTTTGCCTTTTGCTTCCTGGAATCGACTCCAGGCTCCCCGCAGCCCAGCTCTGGATAAGCAGTTCGGGAAAATAAATGGATGAAGTATTGTTGCAGCAAAGACGAGCTTTCATTGAAGCTGCATGATATGTCTTTTGAAGTGAAATACACATATCACCTATGATATACAAGCATATTTTTATACAATTCGCAACCCATATGGGAGCATTTTTCACAACGTGGATCAAAGTATTTACATCAGAAAGAAGGCTAATGATCCCTTGAGTGTTTTCCCCTCTATACCATAGTTTCAAGAAAAGGGTTCTGTTAAATGTAAATGTAAGAAGTCCAGGTTATGACACTGGTGAGCAAGCAGATGGGGTTAACCCAATGTAGGGGGGAGGGGGTGGGGGGGCAGGGAGACCCCCATCCCACAGTCCAAGACCAGCAAGCTACCACATCTCCTGTTTCACTAATTGATCCGTGGATTCCTGGATGTGGTAGCCATTGGTCCCGGTGGCCCACGCCCCGTCATTAGTCTTGTCCTGTGATATGGCCCGGAGACAGGCAGCATCCCACCTTGCTCAATGGTGCAAGAAGGGTGCTCAAAGTGGCAGATTCCTCAAATAGCTTCCTACTTTCATGCACTGCTGCAAGTGGAGAAACAAGTACTTCCCCCTCAGAATCTGACAGTGTTTTCCCACCTTCTTATCAGCAGTAGAAGGTATTTCCATATCTGCTGTTCATCAAAAATTTAAACACAATCCCATTCGGAATCCTTTCATCATATGGGGCAGAATGAATTGATGGAAACATTTCATCAATACAATTGATATATTATACTACATATTAAGCGGTATTCTTAACTGGCTTTACATACGAGATAATGCTAAATTAATATTTGGATGTACATTGAAAAATTTTCGTCTGTGATTTTAAATATTTACTTGAGGACAGATAATAATTGCCGTACTTCTATACAGTAGAAATTGTTGAAATCATTACCATACTTTAAAGGTGTCATTTGAATTTAATCTTTAAGACTTAAGTGGCCTTAAAATGCCAGACCTCTGTTAGCATTTTCCCATATTGAAACAAGCTTGTGTGTGTTTTTTTAAGAAACTATAATTTGATATGAATATCTAAATGTTTTTCTTCTAAATTCTTTTATTATATCACATTTAAAGAATTCACAAAAGGGGAATTATTGCCTCAGCCAGAGTGAATTATTAAGACATTATACAAATCATAAATCATACCTTAAATAGTCTGGATTATTATTTAAAAATGTATCAAATGTATGTATAGATACATCAATACAATGTAATCAATATCTTTTCTAAATTTTCAATTTTTGTATTGAGCTGTGGATACACTCTGTGTGTGTGCGTGTGTGTGAGCGCGTATACCTTACCTTATCTCCCCAAAATGTGATGAATGCCTGTTTTTTTTTTCCTAAAAATGCAAAAACTCTTGCATTTTGTTTGGTTACTTATGGTTATGGTTAGGGCTGGGTGGGAGTTAAGGTTGTCAGGTTGGGATTAGAGTTTTCCCCATAAAAATATAGTGTTGGCATTTTTCCCATAGAAATGAATGAGCGGTCCCCATAAAGATATGCTTATCCGACATGTGTTTGTGTGCGTGTATTTAAAAAAAAAAAAAAACTCTTCAATTCCAAACTAAAGAGGAATTTTGAGACTGACATGAGGTGCAATTAGAGTTCATTTGAATGCCGTGAGGGAGCTCTGCATTCCTCCTGGTCGTCCAGCATCCTCTCCTGTGCTCCAGACCGCTCCGTAACGGGCCCTGGTTCATGTCGAGCGCTCTCCCTGCCACTGGGCCCTTGCTCCGCCTCCTCTTGCCCTTTGTCGCTCGGCGGTCCTGGACAATGGCCAGTAATTAGTAACAGTTGTCTGTTTTTTATTCCTGTACGGTGATACCCTGTGGTCCTCTCACGGTCTGACCCTTTGCCATGCAAATGCATGGTTACTTTCACATAAAAATAATGCGGACAGTACCAGATGACAGGCATGCTGGGATATGTAGCATACATTGTTCTGCTGAACATATGTCTATGAATTCACGTCACACTTTTTTTTTTCTCAAACAGTCCTATATGAGTCTAGGGCTTGTTAAATCATAATGCTTCAGTCATTATTGTTTAATGTCTTTCTTTTCTTTTACATATTAATAATTTATGCTGTCATTTTTAAAACCGGGACTTCAGGCTTTGAGAGGCCAGGCAGAAAATGCAAAGCAGAGCTATTAATGTTACCTTCCTGTCTACATCCAGACAACTGTAGGAGCATAATAGTAATTAATAAATAAGTACAGAAAACCTGAACAAATAATATTTTACAGTTACTACAGGTAAATGTTTGGTGGCAGGGAAGCCCAACTGTTTCAAGGATGTGTGAAAGGTGGATTTGTGCAGTACATACAGGTTTTCTGCTAATTATAAATTCCCAGCATATCACTTAGACACATAGCTGACCTGCCCATCACACAGAGCTGTAGCTAAGTGTTCCATGACATGATAAAGTTACTTCTTAGTCTTCTAGCCTGTTGGCCTGTGTAGGTATACATTTAATCATCATTACTGGCTGTGTCTAATTTTTGCGTTATACAGCAAAATTGAAAACAACTATTTGAGCAATATCCAAGCATTGAATTGGCTTGTATTGATTTAGTTGTACTATATGTACAAGCATAAATATAAGTTTGACTAGTGTGACATCAATTACTGTTTGTTAATTGAAACAATGTGGCATTTCCCATAAAGGTTCTACATATATGTCACTCGGTATAAAGACAGCTCACTGGTTACTACCTTGCACTCGAACAGCTATTTCAGTTTGCTCCACACTGTGCTCTACGGTATTTTAGTTAAATAGCATTTTTTTGTAGAAAAATAAAGAACAACATCAGAATGCTTATCCTACACGCCGCAAACCATGTTTTTATTCACACATGAAATCAATCTCAAAATTCAACATACATTTAAAAATAAACTGCACCTCCAGAAAATAACTCTGCAAAACGATGCAATATAATACAGTATGATGTTTTAAAAGCGGCTTCTTCAGCTCTTTGTCAGGCAGGCGAGCCAAGGCCAGGCCCGGTCTGCAACCCTTGATGTGACAGACCCTCCCCTAGCCCATCCATGTGAATCCAGCTGATAATGAGGTGGCAAATTGCTGTCTTCAATGTCCCCGAAGGAAGTCCCAGTCGGGCTCCCCGTCAATGGAAGTGTCAAAGGTCTGTCCCTAGGGGCAACAAGGAGGTGTCCACCACACTCACCCCCTCCCTCTGACTGTAAAACAACAATGGGCAACACTTTATTGATCAGCTAAGGAAGTTTTCACTAATTTGCCATTTCCCTACAGTGTTTGAATGGTTGCTATTTATAAAGTCTGGAGAAGGTCCAGGTGGTTATGGCTGAAATTTCACACATTTCTTCAACCAGATGGATGGGAGGGGATAGGACAGTGTGCTTCTAGGGAAGGCAGTAACTAGTACACATATAAGAATGCATTTCTGACTCGACAATAACTACTCTTGCCGTTTCAGTGTCCGTGAAAGCCTGCTAAAAATGTAATGAAGTAGTTTAAAATACAGGACATGAGTTAGAGGGCTGCCTCAGCACAATAAAGGACCTTCCTGGAAACAATCATATTTTCAGCCTAAACCAAACCTGAAATAAAAAAGTCTGCTAGACAGAATTCTTCAGGAAATATTAAAGCATTAACAAACTGCGATATACACACAAGTTGCATCTAAATAGATACATGCAGAATAAATGAGATGAAAGGGAATATTTTCGATGAAACATGTGCGCATACATGTGTGCGAAGCTTATTTCTTACAGCTCTGATCAATAATACTCTTGCCCTCATACCTTAGAAACCATAGCGTGGTAGAATGCAGCAAACCTTAGCTGCTCATGCATAAATTAATAATGTTCAAAATACAGCGTGAGGTAACCTCCACAAAAACTGAACCGGTGAAAATGTGTGCTGGATTGAATAGCCTGTGGTTCATGGAAAAATAACTGCTCCAGACCTACTGCCATAATTGTGGTTGGCCAGAGTGTTGTAAAAGGAGAGGAAACAATCACCTAAAATGGAAAAACAAAGCCATCTCATCATTTTCAGTGTTTTGTGGTGGGATGTGGAATTTTAGCAGTTGCGCTCAATCTTCTAGACAGAAAAGCAGCAGTTACAGTCACTGCCACATGACTGGCTGCCTGCTTTTCATTTAGAACCGTGTCAGCTGGTATTAAAAGACAGAATCCGCTAGAATGAATTAGAAAGATATCTGATGCTCAGGGAAACCAACTGAAAATCACTGATAGGAGTCTAACTCAATATCTGTACTGCAATTGTTTTTATGTAGATATTTTTATGTAGTACGTAGAAAATTTCAGTACTGAATAGAACAAAGAAATTCTGAATTTGCTATTTCCATTTTCCCATTAGAAAATAATCCGAGGCAGCAGGGGGCACAAGGCGGGGTTCATACTGAACGGGATGCCAGTCTACTGCAGGGCTGATAAACATACAAACTGGGGCTTTCTGAGACATGCATTGGCTCTGGCTTTGGATTGCATGTCTTTGCCCCTTGAGAGGAACCTGGAGAACCCAGGTGCCCATGTGACCTGAGGAGAACATGCAAACTCCACACACACAGAGTAGGGGCTGCAATAGATAAAAGTTTCTTTTGTATTTTGGTAAAGTTAAGGGAGTCCTGATCTAACATTTTCAAACTATATAATTCACTTAGTAAGTGGGAGGATGAGACTATGGAAGATGAGGGAAAGCCCTTGGTGAGCAATGCACAGCATCCTCTGAGTACATTTACCTTTAATGTGCTGGCGTCTGGCCCCAAAGGTGGCCGAAAACACTCCAGAGAGGGGCAGGCAGCCACCAGAAACAGAACATTTGTGAAGCATCTCTGGGCACTAATTAGATTACTTATGCAAACCTCTAAATGAAAGCAAGAAACATGAGGGAGAGAGCCCACATAATTATGACAATGTTTTTATAGAACAGACCATATTATTTTCAGTTTATGTCAACAGTTGTAGTCTCTTAATCACCAGCAATTGCGTCGTACACACACAATAAACAAGGCAGCCATACAATTAGCACGACATAGCGGTTAGAGACTGCACACTTCATAATGCTAAAAAACAACCATGTACGGTGAAGATGGCAAACTCTGATAGCCCCAGAGGCTTTCCATTATGTGATAGGTGGGCTATCCCTTGATCCTTTTCCAAATCAGCGGTTTTTTTCTTACACACAAACATTTGTGCCGTGGTCCTGACTCCAAGTATTGCAATTTTTTCCTTGGGGAATTGAGGTGACATTTTGAGGGCTTCATGTGGAGAGCTAGGCTATGGCATAGCTGGATGAAGTTAAGAAAAACTTAAAATTGACATATTACTTGCAGAACTGTTATTCATTTTTAACACCTGGTGAAAACAATAAATTTCAAACGAGTGTGGCACCAGCATATATTACTGCTGTTCAAAGGCAGGTGATCTTCTCCAAATGTATCTAGCACAACCTTGAACACCATCTGTTTTAAGTGCAGATGCAAGTAATCCTTCAAATGAAACATTGTCCAGTGTTACAATATTTTATAAGTGGCACAATAAGTTGTTGTGTGATGGGGAGGGACAGTTACATAAATGGCTGAAAGGAAACTCTTTCATCTTGTAGCTCATGTTATTAGGAGTTGGGTTATCTAGAACAAACACACCATACGGGACAGATGGACACCAGTGCTCATTTAAAAGAATCCTAATTGCTATTATTGCTCAATGAGGCCTTCAAAGAAATCAAAGCAGCGGACCATGGCGGACTTAGGTACCCACATAAATAGACAGTCTGATGTCTGGAGGTGGGCGCTGGGCACCCTATGATGTCACCTGGCCCTTGCAAGTTTCTCATGGGAAAAGTAACACTTCGTTCGCATAAAAGACCAGGGAGCTGTCGAAGTTACAAGCGCAACCAGCACAGCGTTTGATGTAGCCATGTTATCCGTCCTTTTGGCTTTTTGTTTCCATTCAGAGCATAAACGTGATTATCGGAGTGGGCCGTTTCGTCTTCAGAGAGCACAAAAGTCCCTCACTAATTGCTGCCACATCAAATAAGTAGGAATGGCCCAAGCGGAGGCCTTCAGACTAATGTGGAAAAAAGCGAAGCGTCACTTAAAGCTGGTTGCTTTTTGTTATTCCCAATCAAACATGAGTTTTTTCTTGGGTTGGGGAGGCAGCGAGAGAGTTGGGGTGGGGGGGGGGTTGCTTGTCATGCAGGAAGACCTCTTCACAGATTAGTTCTGCACCAGCGACTGTTTGCCATTGGATTTGGGTACAGCCAATCCGACGACGGCACCTTCATTGTTGGCCTGCACAGAGCAAGAACAGGGGACCACGGGGGGAACAAAAGCATCAGGCGAGGGCCCTGTGTGTTTTCAAAGTGTAACTCTTCTCCCCGCCGTCATGGCCCAGTGAAATGAGTGCCTCAAACCTGGCCCGCGCCACACAGAGCGAGAAAAAGCTGTCAGCTCAGGGCCTTTTCAAGGGCGCATCCCTTTTGTGCAAACAGGACCTAGAAGTCACAGTCCATATACTCCTCAAAGCATGCCAGCAGTCAAAAAGCCATTGACTACTTTGCATTCACTGTTATTTGTTTCTTCTGTTTTTTTGTCCCTTCTACTTTGGTCTTGGCTTTCTTGTTCCCTCACTTTGTCACTCTTGTCATGGGTCGACTTGTAGGGGGATGAGAAGCTGGAGGGGGCAGTCAGCGATTGTGATCCGTACCCAGAGTCTCTCCTTGAATCTTGTCAAGGTCATGACCTATTGGTATTTGGATATGGTCAGCGGTAGCAACAACCACGTTATCAAAGCCATCGGGTCAGGCTAACACTTAGAGAGCTGCAGGATAAACACATGTGGTTTGAACAATTCAGTCCGTCACCACGGCTTACATTATTTCACTCAACCAGGCAGTGTTGTCACTCACAGATAAGTAAGTTGTTGGGGAGGAGGGGTGGTTGAAGATTGTAAATGATCCTACAAGAACTTCACCAATGCTTTACAAATACCTGTGTCTGCGAGAGTCTTCACAGCTCCGAGAAGCTGGCCTCATTTCACAGGCCCAATCTTACACATTTGTTCTGAATTAATCTGGCTAGAAGGTGCTTGTCAGTATGATGTAGTAACTTCTGTATAAAGTAAATTGTTTTGTACTGCTCTGTAAACAGTTGATTGTTCTGTGAACATTAAATTGATGTGCATGTTTTATTGTCCATCGGAGTAGAATGGTCACAGGCTTTTTGTTCCAATGCTCCTTATATGCAAACATGCAGATACAGTATATTAACAAGGTATTCTTCAATATGTCACCTTTTGCCATTTCATCATAAAGGTTAATAAAGAGCAGCACAACAGCTTTGCATCTCATTGTAGACAGATGACATTAGTTCTAAACAATGGAAATCGGTAATTAGTCTGTCCCTTGATAAGCATGACAGTGACCCGGGCTTGCAGTGATCTGGGATTACAGGGCAAGTTGAACTACTTCAGCTGAGAAAATAACAGTGTCACCTTAAATTTCCCCGCAAACCTGAAAGTGGTCTTGTGTGCAGGCTGGACTGTGATCTAAAAATATCGAAGGAGATGCCAATGGGGCTCATCACAGGCTACGGTATGTCAGCTTTTCAGGCTTGCAGCTCTATAAATACAAACTTTGCCAGTGGGGAAGTTAAGGTTAACTCTGTACTGCAGAGAGCGTCCAGTGCAGAAAGGAGAGATGCTATATATGACATCCGCAATTCACACTCAGTCAACTCCTGTAACTTCAGTCCCTTTGATTTTTGCATTTAGCTTTATATTGACCTCTTTTGATGTAACCCGGGTGTGTCATTCTGATGTTGCAGGACCGACTGGTGAAATGTGACGTGAACATGACGGTACCTCATGTTCCTTAATAACCGATGAGTGGATCTTCTTTGTTTCTCGGACATTAGGTGGTCTGTTGCAGCCCTGAGCTTTTAGTACGATTTAGGAACAAACATCCAACTGTAAAAATCGATATGCTGAGAGATGTTAAAGTGGCTTGGGAAGAAAATGTCAACTGAGCATGAATAAATGGGTTTTATGAAGTTTAAGTCTGATCCTCCTGCTGCTGGAAAATGTTCTGGAACTGCGCGACTCGAGCTGAGACCATCATACCTGGTTCAGTTTAACAAGGAATATTGTCCAAATCATTTCACTGAGGTGTAAGCTGATGATTCTGAAGGTGAATCTGATGAACCCTTCTCTGCCCGCTTATGCCAGATGAAGCCATCTGTTATGTACAGCATGGTGTTTGATCATATCGCCTACTGAGGTGCCAGACATTTGTTTAGATTTACATGCATACCTTCAAGGCGTCGACATGAAATAAGCGTGGCTAGGCTGAGCTCCCAGTGAATGTCCATGGACACGCATAAGCGGTACTGGAGCAGAAGTACACACACACACACACACACACATATATATATATATATATATATAGCAAACACTTTTATCCAAAGCAATGTTATTTTTTCTCTTATTTTGACCCTGAAAGCAGGTTCAGTCAGTTCCTGGAGCAGGGGCTGTTCAAGGGCCCAACGGTAACATCACTCTGCCGACCAAGGTAGCCTAACAATCGCAAACACTGCATCGTAACCCAGTGAGCCAGACACGCCTCTGGACTTGGAGCAGTCCTAAGGGGCCCATCAGCCAGCAAAGCCCGCAAACGGCCGTGAAAGCGACACGAAAGTCCAGGGCTGCTGATGGTGGGGAGCTAATGACTTTATGGTGGGTTTGTAGGGAGGAGAGACATTAAGACGGGACCTCCAGCCGTGAGGAACCGGCAGCTGGAAGCAAACAAGTGCCCTTTGATCCGCAGTCGAGAAAACCGTAGCAGCGACTCAAGGTAAGTTTACTAACTCAAATAAGCAGCAAGAGTGGGAACCCACCGCAAACAAATAAAGCTTGTTACCACCCTGGAGTCTATGGGAAAGCCTTCCAGACCATCTTTTTGTTGGAGAAGAGCATGTCCAATCACCATCGCCCTTCTGAGTGGCAGCTCTCTCATCCCACCAGCATCTCAACCCAGTATTTACACAGAGAACAACAAGAGCCACTTGTCTGTATTGCCACCCCTGGTAATCTTTCCAAGAAAAGGAAACATTTAGTCTTGTAATATAATACCAGGATTAAACATGCTGCAAGCGACTGTTTGTTTAAATCAGGCTTTGTAATGGCTTCCAAAAAGGGGAAGAAGGGTGTCCAAACACTGTTATTTCAGTGATCTGAAAATCAGGATTTGTAAGTACACGCTAGGAAGCGTGTGGCTGTGTAATCTCCTGTTAAGTACTGTGCTTAGCCTGGGGTGCATCATTTTGTTGGTCATGGGGAAACATTCTTTGACTACACTTTTCTGTTTTTAGCATAAGAATTGTCATGCTTTTTTCTTTAAACTTCTTTTAAACTACATTGGTCTCTGTTAAAACGAATTTTAAACTTATGTTTTTTGCTTGTCATTTCTGTTGGTCCAATAAATTATCGACAATTTTATTCAGTGTTGACAATTTTGGATCAAAGAATGTTCCACTGGGATACTTCTGTGTCATTAATTACAAAACTGTACTTTTGGAGGGAAGGTAATGGCTGGTGTAGATCTCAGCCCAGAACTGCTCTCTCTCTCAGCGGCCCTGCCTGGCAGCCTGGGCGTGGGGAAGGGGGTCATTTCCCTTGGGCCGTCACTTAGCATGTCCCTCTCTGGAGGAAAAAGATGGCAAATCCCCCAACACTAGGCACACAGCTGGTCACGGGCAGGGGGACATTGGCTGAATGACTCCCCCATGACTCTCTCTTCAGCCTCCATTCAGTCTTGTCTGCAAGCCTTGTGGGGGGCAGTGATGGGTCAAGGATGGATGGGGGGGTGGCTTAGAAACAGCAGATTACAAATCTTACTGGACAGGCATTAACTCCCAGCGTGCACAGCACCAGGCACACATACAGGAGCGCAGCGGCCCAGCAGGACCCCTCCAGCACACCTGGGCTCCCCCTGCGAGCCCCTGCAGGCGGCCTCGCGTGCTGCTCTGGGGTGGCTCACCCACCGCAGTCACTCTGTCTCTCCAGGTTGCGCATGCTGGCGCATCTATTTCTGACTTGGCTTCAGCCCCCGTGGCTTCCAGGGGGGGATTAGTGGCACACATGGGGTTAAAGGTTCCCCCTTACAGGACATCTGAGTTGAAGGATTCCTCAGTGCTGGTAATTTGTCTAGAATAACTGCCTTAAACCAGCCGCCAAAATAAAAAGCACCTCCCCCGCCCACCATCGCTGTAGGTCTGTCCTGAATGAACACTTGAAAACACTTAGAAGACCCTTGCTTATGGAATGGAATCTGGAGTGAGCGAAACAGCAGCCTAGTCAATGAATATTTATACTGATGGATTTTCAGCCATTTGTGCAGATGCTTGTACAGAAGCTATTGTTTGTTTTATTTTTTTAAATCACAGTTCTGTTAGATAAGCTTCGTGTAATGCGAGGAAGTGACAAGACACAGCGAAAGCAGCCATAAGGAGGTATCATTTGGCTTTTGCCTAAATGCATTAAAAATATGGGTTAAGTAGCATCCGAAATGCATGTATGGATGAGACATTGTTTGTATGAAGTCTTACCTGAAGTCAGCAAAATATACTCAAAATCTTAATCACAAAGATACCTGTAAACTGGGCCCTGTAAAATTTTTATTTGGAGAGATGCAAGTCAGTTTTGGAGCACTGTGTTTGGTCTTGCTATTATTTGAAGTGGTTCCACAGGTGGCCATTTTATCTCTGTTTACTTAGATTAATCTATGGCCATTATTCTTCTTTCTTCTGAATGCTGCCAACTGAATGTGAATGGTTCTGTAGTGCTGCAATCTTACACCCCAATAAAGAACTCACTGAGTGAAGAGTGAGAGTGCTGCCACCTGGTGTTCTGGAATAGTCATTAGTACCGTTATGGAAAAATTCATTGGTAAAATGACTAACTTACCCATGTTTCACCAAGGCTGTATTTTTCCCAAAAAATGTGTGTTACTGGTGTCGGTCCAAAACTCATTTTTCATTATTACGTTTCACTTCATATTAGCTGCCTTATCAACCTTAGATGTAATATTAGGAAAGGCAGCTGGTTAGAAGGCAAATGGAGGTGCTTCAGACTCAACCTGCTAATTATACAGGCTTTGTGGAGGTGATTAAATTGTTTGTGTGGGAGAATTAAAGGTTTGGTTTTAAATGACTGTTCAAATGGCTTTTTATTTGAAACCAGCCTGTGCTGTTTAACAATGTATTGGCATATCTAAAAAGTAAAACAATGGTGAGTCTTCATCCGCTGTGTCCTTATAATGTAAACAAACAGTACAAAATCATAATATATAAAATCATATATATAAAATCATATATATATATGTGTGGGTGTATATATGTAAGTATATTATAAAGCAATAGTAACCACAAAACACTTTTGATTGACTTTCATTTTAGGACCCCTGAATAACAAAAGAATTCACCGGAACAACACAACAATCTCTCCATAAAAAAGAAATAGATCTCCGCTAAATATGTGAGCACGGCCAGATGCGGGTGTTTTAAAACTGCAATTGGCCAAGTCTATGAATGTGCACAACTGCAAACGCATTTGTAGGCGTGCTGCATGTTCATCACTGCCAGTCACCGTTACTTGGTCCGAAAATGACTTCCTCTGCGTACTCTGTCTTTGCGTTAAGGTAATGTGATCAGTCAACGTGCTCTAAAGATAGAAGAAATGTGAGTCACAGGCCATCTGTCCTTGTGTCGACCTTAAAACAAAACATAATCTCAATACTTCTATTATTTTCAAAGGGTACTTTAGCAGTGTCACCTGGAATAGTTTAGCTTTCGCTCTTGTTACTCGCTGCATGATGTGTACATGTGACATCACTGCTCTCTAATCACCACAATCTGTGCGATATTCTGACGGGCATCTTTCAAATTCCTCAAGGGGCTGTGAAGTGTACAAGCTCATCTGCTTTTTTATTACAGTCTTTCCTGACATACAAAGATTATTCTTTTCATCTATTGACATGTGCGTCTGTTTCAAGGTGCAGCTGGAAGGACCACTTGCATGTGGCCCGGATTTGCAAGCTATGCCAAGGAGGATGACAGGGAGTCACTCATACAGCAGGAGCTGTGACGTCTCAAGGTTGAGGCCCCTGCCTCTGGCGTTTTATTGAGTCTTGTGGGAATCTCTATGGCATGACTGGCACACCAGGTGTCTGCCTTGCTTGTCTCACTCCCTTTCTCCTGTTATTGGTCATTCTTGCCCTCATTGCTGATTTCAGGGTCCCTTGAGTCAGGATGCAGGGGGGCACAGCTAGTGTATCCTGCCCGCCATTAACCCAGCAATAACTTTAAAGCGCTCAGGCTGAAAGTGATGCGGCCAACGGAATTCTCCAAGCTGTTTGCTCTATCTATCACAGAAAGTGTCATTCACCTTGGGCCTTGAAGCATATCTGCCTAGGGAACTAGTTATTTTACAGCCTGCTTTGTGTGCATACTGCGTACAATCAATCTATGCAGCTTCCTAACTTAGTTTGGTCTGCAAATTATGATGTGCTTTTGAAGTTTTAGATTTGCTTTTGGTATCGCAGAAAGATAACAAGAACCCTTCCACTGACACACAAAGAGGTTACTAGAATTCAAAGACCTACCGTAACCCCTATATATATACGAAGACGACACTGCCGCAGTTTGAAACACTTCCTGTCAAATTAAACACTTGGGACGATTGTTCCTAGCCATGATATGTATGATACAACGTGAAGGTATTTTTTAATACTTACACTGCAGTGAAGCTCAACTCACAACACCTTTCATTGCATTAGGGGGAAGGAAAGACAGGCAACAGCAGTTTCCATCATCAATAACGCAAAGTGGCGTTAAAGGACGAATATTCTAAATGTTTGTTTAGTCCAGTTGTTTGAAACAGTGATGACTGACTTCTGATCCTTGGGGTTAATCCCCTGTGTCAGAGACGCTGAGACCTCTGAAAACCTCCATTGTTGTGCTGCTTTTAATGTGTTTACTGGTCTCCAGTAAATAAACATTCCTCAACAGGAAAATTATGTAAGCTTTTAATTCAAGTTCTTGCAAGGATTTTTCATATGTTGCATTTTTAAAAAGGTTTGCGTATATAAAGTATACCAGAGAGTTTTAACATACTTATATATGAGTGACTCCATGTGGACACAGAGACATGCCTTGATATGTTTCATTATTAAAACAAATGTCATAAATACCAGGGCTTACTCATTTCAGGGCTAACCCCTTCCTTTTCTGTCATTTTCACAGCTGTGGTGATTGCTTAACATTGTTTAATTGAAGGTAATTGTCTAGATCAGGGGGCACAAATGGGAGGCAGTTGGGGGGGGGGATGTTAACCCATCCCCTCACTTTTGAATGGAAAAAAGCACATTAAATAGCATTGGGTATTTAATTGTTTGAACTCTTGAAAGTGTGTCCATCCACCATCATGAACTACTCGTGTTACATGATAAGCTGTATGTGATTGCTGCAGGTAGGAGTCCACACACGTGCGAGTGCGTCCCTGTGCCCGTACACTCGCGGGTGCGTCCCTGTGCCCGTACACTCGCCTGTGCGTCCCTGTGCCCGTACACTCGCGGGTACGTCCCTGTGCCCGTACACTCGCCTGTGCGTCCCTGTGCCCGTACACTCGCCTGTGCGTCCCTGTGCCCGTACACTCACGTGTGTGTCCCTGTGCTGTCTCCCCATAGTGAAGTGCTCACATTCCTCTTAGCCTTCATACAGCTTTAAAATTTTTCACTTCTGCAATGCCCAACCGAATTAACAAAGGATAAATAATTCACTTTCTAAATTTATTTATTAAAAAAAGTACATACTGTATTAAATACTATAGCATTTTAAACTGTACTGGATGCAGTGTTGGTCATAGAGACCAGTGTGGTTTGCAATACAGAAAGAACACAATCCCTGCTTGGTCCCCCTACTTCAAGATGCACTAGTGACCCAAGGGTATGTAAAGTGTAAATTGCTGACCACAGCTGTAGAAAAAATAGAAAAAAAAGAGAATAAAGTGAAAACATAAAGTACTAATTTCATGGGCTCCATGGTACCCTGTGAGAATGAACTCAGGCATGAGATATTCAGGGTGGATCAATTCGGTGATATTCTACGGCAGGGGTCACCAACATGGTGCCTGTGGGCACCAGGATGCCCCCAAGGACCACATGAGTCGCCCGCAGACCTGTTTTAAAAATAGAACAACTCATCAGAAAGCGCGTCTAAAATAGTCATTGTTGATAAAATCATAAATGTCATCAGTATCTTCACGTAAATGAGTATCATTAATCATTAAAAATAATATATAGCTAAAGGTAAACTGAGCAGATTTGTTATTTAAGAAGAGCGTATCAAGCTGGTAGCTCTTTGTATGTCTCAGTAACTGCGAAGTAGCTCTCAGTTTCAAAAAGGTTGGTGACCCCTGGTCTACGGGATGCACACCTTTGTGCTCAGTGATATTTTAAAAAACAATGACTCACTTTTACATCTGCCCTATATGCAAGGTCAGACCTATCTGATCTGGGGAGCAAGTTACAGGCAGCGTCTCATCTCCCATTTACATCACGCTCCTTTGGATCAGAGCACAGCCTGTGTGGCACAGCCTCAGCATGGGGAGTGGCTTTCGTCTACTGAAATGACTGTTGTCCTCTATAGGTCAGTGTGTGTCGTGCAGCTGGGCGCTGCCTAGGCTGAGTCACCAGAGGCCTGAGTTACTCCCTGATGTCCTGTGGTAAACTTTGCATCCCTTCAGTTGATGATGGCGCCCTTTGGCTGGGCTATGAGGGAAGGCATGGACATCAGTGGGGGGGGGGCCATGTACAAGTTGGGGGCTGGTGTGGACATCAGTGAGTTGCTACCCTAAAAACTCAATAGTTCCCCTCTTTGTTTCATTGCTCATATCCCTGAAATGGCCCTTTGTGTTCCTTCTTCTCCCCCCACAAATTCCTGTAATGTCTCTCTCACATCCTCTTTCCCCCTGTGTCGCGTAGATCATCTCCGTTTCCTCCAACACAGATCATACACCCTGCATCTGGGTAGCACCCTCTTGGGGCCTGTAATGCCCAGGCGGGCAGCTAAATGGCCTATTTGAGCATGTGCCTGCCATTTTTAGGTCTGGCATGAGTGTGTATATCTACGCGTCCATGTGCTTATGCAGCATGTCAGTGAGACTAAACGTCTGGGCTTATGTGCCGCTGTGTGTAGGGATTCTGTAATGGACCCAGCAGTGGAGAACCCCCCCATACACATAATGACTGTACATGTAATGTAATTCTACACAAGTACAACTCTATCATTCCTGTAACTTCAGAGTTACACAACCACAATAGGCAGTTTCCTTTATCTGAATATGGGGTATTTCCTGTTGATACTTTGACAACTTATATGTTACTTCCCAGCTAAATGGGGAGATTCTCAGAACGTGGCAGAGAACACTCCTACTGCGACATTAATTTCCATGTTTTACATTTCAACAAAGGTTCTTCCAATGTCAGCACTAAGAACTTTTCCAAACTCTAATCGTAACATGCAGTAAACATTCTTACGACGAAAAATTGTTAGCGGGAATGATGTGGGTTCCCGTTTTTTGTGATAAATAACAGTCAGATTATTGTGAAACTACCACTGATGACTCTGATGAGCGACAGACAGTCAGCAGTAACAGACTATCAACAATAAGATCCAGGACCACCCATTTTTAGGGTGATGCAGATGGAGTGTCAATTTAAAATATTCTGTGCTGGGGGGTCAGTCTCCACTAAATCAGGTATGTCAATGTCATTCATGGAATGAAAACATGTGAACTCTGTGTGTCTGTATATGTATGGATTAGGTTTATGTTACTTTGTGGGGACCAAATATTCCCCACGATGAAATAAAAATCTGTTATTTTGATGCTGTGGGGACCATCTTTCAGGTCCCGACAAAGATCGATGAATACAATCAAATAACTAAAACTTTTGCTTGGTTAGGGCTGGGTAGGGGTTAAGGTCATCAGGTTGGGATTAGAGATTTCCCCATAGAAATATATAGAGAGTCCCCACAAAGATATAATTGCAAACCTGTGTGTGTGTGTGTGTGTGATTACAGATTGCTTGTGATCACAGGAATGCTGGATGAATTTCAGTCATGTTTGTATCACATAAACACCACAAACAAGCGTCGTGCTGGGTGGTAATGGTGCCAGCCCAGTGCCACAGTGGCCAGGGAGCAGTTAGTAAGGAATGCAGCGGCACATGCACACACCCCCCTCCCCACCAGACAGGCGCCGACAGGGGGATTGGAAGCCCCAGGAGGCCATCTGCACGGCATCCGGATCCGCCCTGGGAAACCTTCTCGGCCAGAGCGGGAGGTCCAGCAGCAGCAGGAGAGGCTGATATAAAGCCTCAGATGCCTTATACACCTCTGCCTGTGGACCTGAGGCATTTTCAAGAGTCCGCAGCAGTGGTTAAACCTGGACTGCGCCATAGTCTGAAAAATCCCCGGCTGGCAGAATATATCTGGAAGTGTAATGTCCTCAGGAAAAACAGAAATAGTTTCTTTGGTCATCGACATCTAATCTTTGCTGTTAAAATAAAGTTGTTTACTTTTGTGTCAGTGTTTAACTCGGGAATTAATCATTCAGCAGGAAAAGGAAGGACAGGCTAACCTTTTGTGGGCGTTCGTTTAGGGCTGCGCCGCCAGCCAGATGCCTCTGATGTCACTGGCTCTCGGCAGTGACGTAGCAGTGAGACTTCCATCGAACGCGAACCAGAGAAGATGGGGGATAGGGGGTGGCTGCCAGTTAGGGACTCCCTACATAAGGGAAGCACATTGGCCTCTGTGTCTCGCCGCTGCTCCCCCCGCTGGACTTTGTCACTTTGCTGGGCCCGTTTGATGTCATAGCCCACGTCAGATCGGTGCACTGCCAGCTGCCCACGGTTCAGACAACCGACTGCTGCTCTTGGTCGCCACATGACACACTCCACGTCCCACCCAATCACATCCTGCCTCTTCTCAGGGGAGTCTCTCATTAGCCTCGCCAGCAGTGGGCATGTGAAGTCTCAGCCTGGCCGCCCCCTGGGGTCACGGAAAGAGTCAGTGAGCCATAGACACTGACTGGAAAAACATTTTAAATGAATGTGCCTTTAAGTGCATTGGCTGGATATCTTGACTAACTTCTAAAAAAGTTTTTGTGACACAGACATTGTTTTGAACTTGCTTAACTATGTTAAAGCAGCCAAAAAATATAAATAATCACACACAGAGAGTATTGAAAAAAATCCAGTATTAGCGAAGCATGAAGACCATCATAAATATCACAACGAGGGCTGGGAGATGAGGGAGACATTTTGGCATGATGTGATATTCTGTGGCTCTATGGGCAGCGTATTTGAATGAAGGGGTGTGGGGGGGGGGTCAAAAGGCCAACTACTGCTATATCCAACCCCTGCAGCATGCAGCTGGCAGACCCCACAGGCCTCAGCGCAGACATACTGTAGGTGGGAAAGCCAGAGCCAGGCCTCCTCTCCAGATGTACCTTCCTGCTTCACGCCCCCTGTTTCGCACATTGAGAGAGGGAGCGGGTCACAGTGGGGGAAGGGATTTCCCCCCAGGAGGGGGTCTTGTGCTGTGGTGAGTCATGGTGAGCCCAGGGGTCCTGGAGTCAAAGAACTAGTGTGTGGCTCATGTATAAACACCCTGCAGCCATGGCTCTCTGCACAGGTGCCATTCCACACAAACTCCGTTTGGTGCATTTTAATATTCCATATTGTCAGACTGTGACTTATTAGTATAGTGGTTACAAGCTCTATAATAGGTTAATAAAGTGAACAGCATCAACCAAATGCTGCAGCATCAATGCAGTCCTCTCCTGGTCACTCATTTCACCATCAACCCAAAGATCACACAAATAAAAGAATTTAAGCCCACTACATTTTATGGCAAATTTTCTGCAGAAACACTTCTGTTCCCTCATATTTCTAATATTCATATATTCTGAGCATTTTGCTGCCATTTAAAGTTACAAGAAGGATTTTCAGTACTAAATGTCTATCTGAAATGCAGCAATAGTGGAGCCACTGGACGGGAGTAAAAAGATCTGCTTGTAGTCCAAGACCAGCAGGCAAGATGGACAAGACGTACATATGCTGTTACCGTCCAACTGTAAAATCAGCTCTACAGCCCAGGAAACATGTTTTCATTTTTCTTTAAAACTCACAAGTTCCACAGGATTATTTGGTTGGTTCACATCAGAGCTTTAACCAAAGTTGTCAAAAAGCTGTTCAGTTTACACAGGTGATGCACCAAAACTCGAGAAACTGTTGTATTGAATGATAAAACAGTAGTTAAAATAACTCACTATACATTTTAACGCCCAATTATGCAAGAGTACAAGAAATTTTATTTCTGTAGAATTCACTGTTTTGTTTCTCTGTCCCAATATTGGAACGCAGAATAAAAAAAAAATGTTTTTTTATATTAACATTTTATTAGAAATATTTAATTTACAGTTATTGAAATATGTATTATATAGAGTGAATATGAAGTCGGCCAGGGGGTTAAGACATGGTTAAAGTATACCTGAAGGCACTCACCAAGTAGAAAGTACAATTGTTCAAGATTGCCACTAGTGTCAAAACTCAGTCAGTTTTTGTTTTTAATATTGAAATTCAATTCACAGCTATAATTTGCCAGAAGTACTGTCCAACTTTACCAGTACTGTTCCAACTAATTCTGTACTGTTTTATAACATTGTATCATGTGCTTTTACAAAAGTGTATCAAATTTCATCATCACCAGGTTAAGGACTTACTCAGCAAAGTGCTTACGTCTGTGCTAACACTAAAAAAGGTAAAAACGACCTTGAAATAATCACTCCAGTGTAATGTTCCAGGATACCAGGAAATATTGATTTCTAAAGCAGGCAACTCCAAAGATATAGATGTAACTACATGTGGCTTGGTTATATAGATTATTATTATTACCAATATGCTATAATTACGATGCAAAATGTAAGAAAAACACTGTGTAATGCCTCATTTTTTACTTAGACTGCTGTATACTATGTTTGGTAAAATGAGAACAAATGAAGTACTACCAATTGCTACTATTTGCCTTGGTGTACTACTGAATACTGTAGCTCAAAACATTTAATATCTGAAGTTATAGCAGAAATTTTTCTTGAAAGTAATTTTCCAGTTCTAGACAAATTTCAATAAATTACGAATGCAGTTGGAAGGTTCTTGATTACTTCATATCTTCTACAATCGTACTACTAATGTATAGGCCTACTGAAAAATTTTGTTCCCCTTTATGTAAATCTTATGTATGTTCAACATAACGGGTAATAGAAAATATTTAAAAAGAACAAAATGGTAACAGTACCAAACACCATACTGTCAATTGTGTTTTATCTCATTTTTATGTATTTCCCCCCCCCCCCCAAAATGATAAAATGTATAAAAAAAGGTTTGAATCACATTTACATAACTGACGTGTTTTCATTGATGTGGTGGGATCACCTGTTTTACGAGATTTTGTGTGTACCAGGAGTAGTGCTACAGTTATTGCCGGATAAAATGAAAAGTGTTCCTTGTAGGTCCATGTAACGTTAATCATTCTGAATTTTCAAGTTAACAAGTTAAAAAAACAAGCTAAACCTTCCCAGAGGAAAACAGAATATCGGAAGATGAATATGGCTATCATTCTTTCATTGATCTTTCACCCGTTCCTTTGGTGGCAATGGACTCTACCACTGAATGGGAGGGGGGGGGGGTCCTCGGCCTTTGCAAATCTGGTAGGAAGGGTCTGTTGTAGTGGGCTTGCATGATTTCTCAGATTGCATAATATTAGTATGCTTGTTGTTATTATTAATGACAGACATCCCAGCTCTGCCAGAAATGCTGGGAGTCAAAATTGACAGCAGCTCCCTGACACCCGTGAATGATACACATCATCCTGGAAATCTGTCATTCTCTTAACTCCAGCATAAAAAATCAAACTGAGTTATTTGAAAAGTTAGCCATGATAAATGAGTATTTCAGCTGTTTTTTCTGCATATAGGTAAACTGTATCTGCGGCGAGCTGGAAACAACATGAACTCCTTAAACAGGGTGGCAAGGATCAGGCAGAATTGACTGGGCCTTGTCCAAAGTCCTGACCATGTACAGATGTGTTGAGTCATTCAAGGTCGTACCTGAATTTTTGCTACAAACCTTCAGATTAAGTGACCTGCACCAACTAACAAAGGAAAATGTGAGGACAGATTTGAAAAACCAAGAGTAAAACATTGTCATAAGGGTATTGTCCATTGACAGGGTAAAAATATTTTAGTGAAACTTAAACCCCTCGCTTCAGCCAACTAACGTTTTAGGGGTGTAATTGCAGAGCAACAAAGATACACCAGCACATAAGTATAAATGGCTACGATAGCACAGGCTACTTACGTAGGTCATGGCATAGGCTTTGTATAGGCTCTGCAAAGGCTTGACACAGAAGTATAAATCACCATTAAGTGAATTAGTTTATGACTTTAATGATGTTACATTTTTGATTTTTAATTTATTTTGTACATATTTTTTTCATATAAAGCATGTCTTGTTATTCTTTCAGCATTGCCTTTGGTTTACAAATTTTCCTAATTGTGTTTTCAGTTCTAGTAATAAACAATCTCAAAACAAATTCTCTTTTCCCTGTTGTACTGAACTTGCACCAACCCATGAACCAAAAACTGAGGTTTGTGCTCAATTGTGAAATTTTGTGTTCCATTACACCTCAATACTAAACATAATAAAATAGTGAAAATGGTTGTTTAGTTTGGACAGCCAATTTCTGTTCTTCTCCTTGCATAGAAATATTAGATTATCTGATCGATTAAAATACTGAGGCGCACAACATTACGGCAAATTAGCTTGTACCCAGGTTGGCTGCAGAAACAGTATTATCATATGGTTCAAATGTCATGACTTAACAATTGCTAAATTCCAGCCAATAACCCCCCCTCGATTGTGCCTCATCCACCTCCCTGAAATCAATAGCCTAAGGTAGGATGACTGTGATTATGAAAACGCCATTTGTGAACTGGTGGGAAACCAATGCTATTCTTGCAACAGAGAGCAAAATGTTCTTAACAAGAGATATGCACTCGATAAGGGAGAAATATGTGATACAGCCCATGACGTAGAAAATGAAACACTGGAAAATACAAAAAGTAGTTCTCTAATTATTCAATTGTTAGAAAGAAAAGAATGATAGACATTTTACGGCAATATGTGGGCAATAAATAATGAAATTGAAAAGGATAAGAGTTACATGGACCAAATCTGATTATTACTATTATGAAACTTTTTATATCGTTTTCTTTAAGGTGTTTAGCTAAGTATGTTTGTAAGCAGTTTGTCATAGAAAATGTTGGGGAAAAGTGGATGCAGAAGACAAGAATGGCCAATGTAATCATTCTTTAGTAGATTACTGGATCCTTACATCCCTCCAGATGCAGCATTACAAAACCCACCCTTAGCTTTCCGTAGGAAATTAACGGACCACATCTCATCTAGATCTTATGAGGTCCTTATCTTCACATTTTTCACAGTTTATTGTGCCATCTAGTGGCAGGGGATTGTCTCTGCACATCTGTTTCACAGGTTTAAAATTTTGCGAATATTCATCATTACAATTTACTATGAGTCCACATTAATTAACATCATCATTTGTACTGCATGCATTGCTTTCACTTTAAATGCAGATCTGCGTTTTCAGTTTTTCAAAAATAATCATGAAGCGATCCTTTATTTGCAAAAGTACATTAAAACGTTTTACTTCACCTTCCCCATCTTGCTTCGCTTGAGACACACAGGCAGAAGCTTGAAGATCAGGCAGCATGCAGCATCCCTGCAGTTGGGGGTTAAGCACCAGGCTCAAGGGCCAACAGACGTGTGACCATTCTACCAAGACAAGGGCTGAAACCTGTGAATCACAGGCAAAGAGGCTGAACCACACACCGCCCACAATTTTAAATGTAACAGTTTTTATTTATTAATGTTTTATTAATGTTTATGTTTGTTTAATTTTTGATTTTCCATAATTGAATATTGTTTTTTTGCTGGTTTTGTGCTGCTTATTTGTTCATGCTTTGCGCTGAAGCCACCTAGGGGTGAATCACTCAGCCAAGTTAATGTTCAAATACACAGATTAACACTGACAAAAAAAAAATATATTTCCACCAGCTGCATCCTTTAAATCAGGGAAACTTATCTTGTATCATTCCATTGGACTCAGTCAAGGCATATCACTGGAATCCCAGAGGAAGACGCAATGTGCTTCTGCTTATCTGTGCGCGCCGAAGGCCTCTGTTAATGGGCAGGAAGGAAATAAACAGTTGCAGTTCCGGTTTTGGGTCGACACACGAAGACTCTTTTTTGTGGCCTCCAGTGGCATGCAATAGGCCTCTGCTCAGTAATGTGTGAAGTCTGGTTCCGATTAGCTCAGGAAATGGCAGACGGCCCCTGCCCCCCCCCCCCCGATTGTTTCCCAGCCATTCCCTTAACAAGCAGCTGAGGATCAAACAGGGCCCAGCCTCATGGTGTAATACATGGACTGTGATTTGGGATGGGAGGCAATGGGCCAGTGGAGCTGGGACACTGCTCACTGCTCACTGCTCAGCGCTTTATCCTGCTATATTCTACAACCTCTGGGGCTCTCTGCCAGAAAACATCCATCACATTGACTCTCTACACGTATTTAAATCCCGGTTAAGGACCCATTTATTCAGAACCGCATATTCCATATGATTTTGGACTCGATCATGTACAACTTTATATCCATTAATAACATTATGTAGGCCATTTTT
>JAABNX020011519.1:0-23735 GCA_015163995.2 Mormyrus lacerda | reverse complement strand
CGCCGCCTTTATCGGCTCCCCGCAGCAGGCCAGGTCATAACTTTCGACCCACTTGCTCTGCTCGTCCAGACTTTATGGATTGAAATTAACAGCGAGCATGTCACTGGAGGCTGGGAAAACGGTCCAATCACGAGGCCCCAGAGGATTAGCACTCTGCAGGCTGTAGATCTTAGGGATGAACCAAATCACAGGGCCTAGGAGGCGGAGCGTCCCACATTCTCACATCGATGGTGTCCATCATTCTAAGAATGGCACCCTGGAATATGGGGAAGAAGACTTATGGCGTCACAGTATTCCTGGCCCTTCACACCTCTAGGACAAAAACAAATCTGGCCTTTTCCTCCATGAGGGTATATGAGTGATTAACTGCACAGGGGGCCCCCTGTTGGGCACAAACAGTCAGTACGCTAATCATTAAATGAACCAGCCAGCTAGTGAAGATCTTCTGACTACCACATAGCTAGCATTATAGGGGCCCCAAAGTCACTTTACGAGTGGCCTGGAAATAACAAACCCGCCACTAGATGGCGGTGTCTGTGACTTTTGGACAAACGTTAAGGACATGTGTGAAAAGAAACTGAAGAAAATTCATTTGGGGTGTTCAACACACTTGTATGTGAAGCAAGCAAACAAACAAAGCAAAGGGAAAGATTCTGCCTGAGCTGTGGAGCTGCTGTCCAAGGACCAGCTGGCTGCTCATGCCGTAGAGATGCCATGCAGACAAAGATGGGATAAAAATTGCATCGTCCCCCGGGGGGACTCTTGTCTTCTCCTCTAATTGCACCCGAGAGGAATTTTCTCCAAAAGAGAATGCAGCACGTTTTTTTATGTAAGATTTGCACTACTGCATTTCTCGCACCACTACAGTGGTCACTCCTAGTTTACATGCAGTGAGGTTGGTGTTGATTGAAAAACTAAATTTTGAACCTTAACGGGCCACTTTATTAGGTATACTAATGTAGCGCTGAGTCTGACCCATTTTGTGTCCAGAACCACTTCAAGGGCTGACGAGGCTGAAGAGAAGCCTTTCTGCTCACCACTGTTGTACTGAACTGTTATTATTGCACTTGTGACCTTCCTGTTAGCTTTAATAAGTCTGGCCATTCCCCTCTGACCTCTCTCATTCACAAGGTGTTTTTGCCCACTGAACTGCCACAGTCTGGCTGTTTTATGTTTACTACGCAGTGCTCAGTAAACTCTACGCTCTCTAATATGTGAAAATCCCAAGGCGCTGGCGGTTTCTGAGATGCTCGAACCACCACTGGCACCAAAAATCACACCATGTTTAAATCACTTAACCATTCTAAGCAGTGTCTTAGTCATTCTAATACTAAACTAAACAATAGTTGAACCTCCTGACCCAGTCTGTGTGCTGTATGTATTCAGCCACATGACCGGCTGTTTGCATGAACAATCAGAGGTACCTAAGAAACTGGGTGTATGTATAATAGGTACTATTTGCATACCTATTATCATTGCTTGGTAAAGTGTATACTATAAAAGGTGACATAACCAGCTTAGCATTTCACCTGCCCATTCATCCATCATCACAAGGCAGGGGACACCCTGGATGGGATTCCAGTCCATCACAGGACATGAGGCAGAGGACACCCTGGATGGGATGCCAGTCCATCACAGGGCACAGGCTCACACTATGTCCAATGACACCAATTCATCTGAGGAAAGGAGTGGAAACCAGAGGAAGCCTACACAAACAAAGAGGAAGATAGAACTACTGACATAAAGCTAGAAGGCAGTGTAATGTGATTGGCGTAATGGCGATAATTACTCATTTTATCCAATCAATCTTTTTGACCCTCCTTGTGAATGGCCGGCATTATCTCTCAATGTCATTTCGCGAAGCTAAGCCTGTCACGGATACGAGGGGCTCCGGCACGGGGACAAGGCATAGTGCAGGCAGGAAGGTGGGCGACCCACTGGCAACTGACAAGACAGGGGTTTATTAAACAAAAACAGAAAGCACTGGGAAACACTACAAAACAAAATTAGACCATGAGGGGTCAAAGTAAAACTAAAGACTAATACAAATGGGGCAGGAAAACAAGGGGGTGGGGGCTACAAAAAACAGAACATTCAAACCTAACTGACATCCAACAAACATCAATGACTCCAGGAAGAACAGAACAAGATCAGGAACTTAAATACAAAAACTAAACCGAGTAACGACACAGCAGGAGTGAGACATAGACAATGAACCAATCTGGGGGGGTACAGGGCAACAAGTAATCAGGTAAACACAGAAGGGCAGGCACAAGAACAGAAACAGGTGGAAGTAATTAATGCAAGGAACTAAAACTAAGAACTAACCAAGAAATAGGGAAAACAGAATCTAACACTGGGGGAATAAGACAGGTAGAAACACAAGCACAGAACAAAACCAAATAAAAATCATTACACAGGAACTAGAAAAACTCATACAAATGAAACACTAAGGAACAAAATACAAAAACAGGAGGAGAGGGAGTCTAAGACAGAGGGGTTCACAGGTAGCCGCATGCTCAGTTCGTTGAGCCATATGGCCAACAGGGAGCAGGGAAAAACACAAAGACTGACAACAGGAGGGACGGGATGACCAGCACCGCCTGCTGGCCAAATGGGGAAGTGACACAGAGTGGAACAACAGAAGCTGACCCTGACAGTCTCCCCCACCTAACGCCAAATAATGGAAGCAGGGCCACAGAGAACAGGTGTGGACAGGACAAGATGCAGAACAGGACAGGGAAACCACTAACGAAACCCAAGGAACTAGGCAGACAAAACCAAGAATTCGGACAAGAGGAGAACAAAGACAGACAGGGGAGACACCAGGAGCTGGGACAAGAAAACTAGACGAGGGAACACAGCAGGGGGCAGAACTTGGAGACCGGGAACAAACAGACTCAAGAACGGACATGGAGACTGAGGAACAGGACCTGGGGCATGAGGTGGAAAATAAAATCGTGTATGAGGACCAGAAGGGAAAGGAACAAAAGGGACTGAAATAGAGCAGAGGAACTGGAAGGAAAGGGACACAGAGTGGAACAACAGGAGCTGACCCTGACAAAACCATGATTAATAGCAGTGGGTATCTCAGCTTTCCTATCTTCTTGCCGAGTTAACTCATTTGTGTTAACTCATTCTTTTGAAAAAAGCCACCCCCCCCCCATAACTGCATCAACCCTCCATCTAACACAGGTATTGGCAATCCTCTCCAGAAAGGGCCATTATGTATGTGGGTTGTGGATATGATTGTCAACCCCTGATCTAACGCCTACTCAAGGACTATATAGGAAGCTCCGAATGCAAGGAGTCACGGTTACCCTTTTCTGTACCATTAACCCAGCTGGGCTCTCAGAGTCCCTCCTAGTCTCTCAAGGGGCAAAGATACAAAGTGAAAGCCAGGAAACAGTAACACCATGAACTGTCTAAAGTTGGATTTCAGAGGCAGCAATCCAGCATTTACATGTGGTCCTGAATTCACCTGAGAGGAAACAGAGGGTGAGAGACGAGAGGACGAATATGAAACTCCCACAATGCTAAACCCATCCTGTGAATCATCGTCTGCGCGCCAAGGGCGCCTTCACAAAGCTGCTGTTGTCTCCGTCAGTTCGATGACTTCCTTGGGGCGGAATAAAGGCGTCCTTCAGCTCCTCTGCGCCTTTCAACGCAAGGTGACCGACATAGGAGCCCGGTCGTTGCTATTGGCTGCCGTGTTAGGTTGTTTCCATAACAACTGAAGCATCCCACATAACTGTACGATCATTCGCACTAACATCCCCATTTATCTATGGGGGGGGGGTGTTTATTTATCCACAGTCTTACCACCTTATCTTAGCAGCGTTGAGGAGAGCATAGACGGCAGGTGGTACTCTTTCCAAGTCATTATCTGACAAACGTAGTGGTCCTGGGCTGTGGGCCATGTTAAGGGTTCATACACAAAAAGTCGTGCAGTATACCTTATGAAATACGTAACTACAGTGGAGGCAAAGAGTGTCTATACTGAGCTTTGCCTATCTTTCAAATAACTGTTAAAAGAAACTGGAAAGTCCTCTGTTTAATGTGTTCTTTGTAGCAATTCCCTTGCTTTTATAGTTTCCATCAATTTTAAACTGTGTTCTGCATGTGGAATTTTAAGTAACATCAGTATAATCATGCATTGATTTTTCTACTGTGATTCGCCCGGCTGGCAGTACCTGTGTGGATATAGAAAATTTATCAACACCTTTCTGACCAATCAGATTGGAGAATTCTCCTGCGCCGTGGTAGGTATAAGGTTATCGTACCCCTCGAGGACCAGAGACCCCGGAGAAACGGCCAACGGCATTCAGTACAATGAGGGGATATGGCCAGACGCAGGAGACTCTAAGGGAATCTTTTACCTGCACGTTATTGCGGTTTTCCAAAAGCAAAACCAAACAAGCCGTTGGATGCCGACTGCCGATCCTATAACCTCCCAAGGCTACTGCATGGTGACAGGCGGTTTCCGAGATCATAAAATACTCCTTTCCACTATGTAATGGCGGACGGCTTCCCCGCTATTAAATACACTCGTTGATTCAATGCGTGCAGATGAAAAGCTGATCGGTTGATTGAGGTTAGACAACAGCAATTATAATTGTAAGGCACACTCAGAAGTAATGGACAGTTCTGCAAGCTCGGGTCACATAATTATGTGTCTGGATTGTGAAAAGTCCCGCAACATTGGCAGGGCATGTAATCTTCACACACACATAGAGTGCGGGGGCGAACTTTGGGCCCTGAACCCTAGGAAATCACTCACCAATTACATCATGTTTATTATGCTATTGTTTCTCTAAGGAGAATGATGTTTCATCCACAAAATGTATGGTAAACACACCTCACGAACCAGGGTTATTCAAATCACGCTCCTCAAGGTCCGTGCCCTGCTGATTTTCCAGCCTTCCTTTACCTGTGAGTCGGGTGTGAAGCCTCTGACCAATCAGAATCAGTAATTATTAAACTAACTACCTGGGAGAACTGAAAACAAGGCCTGGATTTGGAATCCATGGCCAGATTTGAAAAATTCTGTCATAAGCCATCTAGAGAGGGAGATGTTTCATGGGATGGTTAATCAGCTTCATTTAACTCTTACTTTGTTTATATGGGTAATTAAGTGCAAAATGCGAAGTGATTTCTTTCAACAACCGTAAGAAATGAAGCCAAAGGTGGACCAGAGACCTCAAAGGAAGATCTGTTCCTTTGATGTCAACCAGGCTCGTTATAAGCTGAGCCCTGATGAAGGTTAATAAGGCTGCCCTCTTTGATACACGCGTCCTTCCAGCGTTATTGTTTCATTTATGAAGCCTCTCGAAAGCTCTTCTGCACATTTGGACAGGTAGGCGACTCCTGGTCTTAAACTTCATTTTCATAAATGTCTCAAAACCAGAAACGATCTAATCACTTCAATTACATTTACATGTATTTACATGTAGGTAGACGGCATCAGAAGCAGATGACTGTCAAGGAACTAACTTAAGTAGAACTCAATAGCTAAAATAATTTCTGTATAAATATATAGTAGGGTGTGGGAACAGTGATGACTGAACTATCATTGTTGGCTTTCAATATATATTAGCCACCCCAACCAAGACTTTTTATATATTACTTCAAATTTAATTGAAATTATTTTATATTATGACTCCCAGTTTGCACATGTATGTGCATCTTCTAAGTAACAGCTCCACCCCCAGCTGTCAAACCTTAGACCCCTCTGGGAAAAAACTCTCTATTTATCTCTAGCAGCACCCATTTTGCTGGAATTTTTTTATTTGTTTTGGCAAATTATGCTTCATCGCAAGATTGGCCCTCTGCAGTAAAAACTATGAAATAAAAATACATTTTATAAGAATGTGTTCTTTGTTTTTAAATTGAAAACTGGCTTCAGCATACCGCTTATCTGAAGATTCAGATTACAATTCCCAGTTTATATTCCAGTGTTACATCTCTTCGTTATACCTGTGTTTTGTTCCTAGGAAAGTAATATGTGACCCCTTCACCTTCATAGGTTCAGAGGTTTTCAGAAGTTATTTTGTATTGGCAAAGTCATTTCCATTTCTCTTTGTTGTGGCTGTGTACATACACAGTGTCTGCAAACGTATCCATCCTGCTTTATTATTATTTTTATTTCGCATTTATCTTTCAGGATTGGAAACACTCAGCGATGTAGGAGATGCCGCCAGCAACAAAACGCAGCGCCGTGATTCATCCTGAGCGACATATAAACACTCTCATTTATTTAACAGATGCCTTTATCAAAAGCTATATGCATTTTCAAGAGCCCAGCGGTGACATCACTCCACCAACCCTAGGATTTACACCACTGCCGTCCCCAGGCCACAGTGTTATAACCCGCTGAGCTACACACCAGCCCATCCACCGAAACACAGTAGTATCAAATTAAATTTCACTACGTATATCATATTATGCCTCTGGAAATGTATGTTTTTGAATCACAAAAACAGCACAAAAGTAACCTTTATAACGCAATCTGTTTATACGCTTTAGGTTCTTTAAAAATGATGTATGAGACCCTGAGGATGGCACGGTGGTGCAGTGGTTAGCACTGCTGCCTCACACTTCTGGGGGCTGCATTCAAGACTCCATCAGGGCTCTGTGTGTGGAGTTTGTACGTTCTCTCCATGTCACTGCGGTGTCCTCTCTGGGTGCTCTGGTCCCCCCCACAGTCCACACACATGCTGAGGCTAATTGTAGTTACCAAATTGAGGGTGCCCTGTGATGGTCAGTTGATGCCCCTTCCTGGGTTGTTTCTGTCTTGTGCCTGTAGCTTCTGAGGTCTAGACCCCCCACAACCCTCTGAATAGTATAAGCGGTTTCAGAAGGGGGGGGGGGTCATCACAGCCAGGGCCTGATCCAGATGTAATTGAACCAGGCAGCTGCTTAGCGCACCACCAGTACAAGGGGGCCCGGACAAAGTCATTAAAAAAAATGATGGAGCCCCCGAGGGACTGAAATGTTCATCAGTTTCCTCGGTAGGGGGGGCCGCCCAAGTAAAGATTTGCCTAAGGACTGAAAACAGCACAAAAAAAATGGATGTTTCACAAACCTGAATTTTACAATTAGACCAGGAGAGAAGAGCAGAATTTGCTGCTAATGAAGTTCCTTCTGGAAGTTTCAGTGCGTTCCCCGTCGGCCTCATGGGGGGGTGTGGAGTTAAAGGCCCAGCTGTGCCTCTGACTGCCGCAGTCTGGGCTCTCAGACCCGCTAGACGGTCCATGCCCAAGCCTGTCTACTCGACAGCTTTGAGGTCCACTGCGGCACTGAGCCGATTCCCCAGCGTTTGGAAGGATCCGGGGGAGTCCGACGCCTGGAGCAGCTGGAGAGGGAGAGCGTGGCCTTACCCAGAATCGCCTTCACCTCCAGCAGGGGTGGCCAACATTGCTTAGATCATTAAAAATAATTGCATCTATCATGCATTTCGGTGAAGGAAAAAAATCGCGGCTAGACAAAAAAAAAAATCTGCATGCTGTGAAATATTGGGGGAGGGAAGGGATTCAAATAATAAATTAATAATTTAATAAAAACGAACAAAATCTAGATGAAAAATAAGCAGAAGTCAGAATGCAAATAATGCTCAGGGTGAGGGTGACCACTAGCCCTCTAGAGTACATAAACATACCTTGAACCATTGATTGATGACATTGATCCTCAGTCTTCATTTTCCCTGAGTCTGCGGTGATACAGCCCATCACTATATGAACAAGAAGATTTTAAACGTTTTTCGTAAAAATCAATAGGTGACAGCTGGTTATGAGATGTAATATAGGTAGAAAAAGAGGTTAGGTGAGCTATTTTGTTACGTACCTATGACATAACATAGTGATTACCTATTCATCCTTAATCTAAGCACTTATTCACAACCGGGTTGCTGTGAGCCCGGGGTTCATCCCAGGCAGCACAGGGCACAAGGCTTGGGACACCCCGGACGGGATGCCAGTTCTTCACAGGGAACCGGGCAGGGGACGCCCCCGGACGGGATGCCAGTTCTTCATAGGGAACCGGGCAGGGGACGCCCCCGGACGGGATGCCAGTTCTTCACAGGGAACCGGGCAGGGGACGCCCCCGGATGGGATGCCAGTCCATCGCAGGATATAATACATTCGCTGTCATCACAACAAAAGTTTGCTTATAAAAGTCAGCTGCATATTTATCAGAGTCAGTCCAGAACATGTTCTGTTACAGTGAATGAGTTTGCTTCTATGCAAACTGAACTCACAAGGGTGAGAGAACCAATAAGCATTGTCCTTGGTCCCATGGTGCAATCTAGGTGGGACCTACAGTAATAATGACCCTATGGATAAAGACTCTGTGTGTGGAATGGCTGTTGGTTTGAATCCCTTTGTTGGGTAATTATATCACTTTTGGGTCCTTGAGCAAAGTGCTTAACCATGAAAGCTGCTCTAGGGTGCTGAATAGAGCAGGGTTTCCTAAGCCAGTCCTCAGGGACCACCAGACCAGAATTGCCAGGGAACTGGGAGAGCAAAAATGTGGCCCCTGTGGTGATCCCCAAGGACTGGGTTAAGAAATAGAGAACTATCTCTGATCACATGTTTTGGGGATGGTGAGTGTGGCTCAGTGGGTTAGGATCCTCTGCCCACCATGGGAACTTTGCCAGTTAGCGCACTGATTTCAATGTGGGCCCTTGAACAAAGCTTTTACTTATTGACTGTCGGAATACTGCATGTCGCGTTAGATAAAATTGCCTGCTAAATGAATGAACCTATAAGTATTGGCTTTTCCCATTGGGAATCTGCAGGTGACCGAGGAAGACTGCCACAGCTGATTGGGCGGATTGTCTTTGATGACACGCCAAGATGAATTGCCTGAATCACCTACTGTGTGCCCAGCGATGCATGTCAATTTGTGAAGAGCGGCAATTAGAGTGCCCTGTGAATGGAAGCCATCGGTTTATATTATACAGTATATACCATAGGGTGTGTATCTGTGCGGTCTTCTGAAGGCGCCATCCGATCTGTGAATTTATAAGGCTACTCTGTGAAGGCTAATAGACTGTGCCGAGGACTTAAAAAAGAAGCTGAAGTTATGCCCTGGGGAGGCTGACGGATGATGAAGCAGCCCTGTAAACCATGGGAGCCTGGCTCCATTCTTCACGGACTGAGTGGGTCCACAAGCAAGTCGGGCTCATAGCTTTTGGATCAGTAACAACAGAAAACTCAGTTGTGGACAGCAAAAATTTTTTAAAAAAATACTCTCATATTTTGTCTCTGCCTTCAAGAAACACCTCAAGACCCATCTGTTCCAGGAACACCTGGACTAGCCCCCACCACTGACTGTTCCCTGAATGCTCTTAATGTGCCGCATGTTCTGCTGATTTGAATAGCTGCCTTATGGATTCATCCAACACTGCTTCCGCTTGTACCTGGGCATTCATTGGAAGGTCAGTCTAGCCACACTTATACCCAAGTTAACATCTGAATGTTTGTAATGTGCTATTTTCCCCATTTGCAGGTTGCTTTGAACAAAAGGATTTGGTGCCTAAAATAAACGTAAACTTTTATCATCATAGTATATAAAGATCTTGCTGAATAACAAAGCTAGAAAAAAAACGCGTAAAGTCTGCAGAATACGAGACTGACATGAAGTCAGATATTTCAGATCCAGGGTTTCAAACCTGCCTATCTGGAGGTGGATCTGAGAAAAGTGACCTGCTATGCACAATAACAGGAAGTATATTTTTACTTTGTTTTTAAACAAAAACAAAGTTTTTCGGCTGCACATGAACGGAGCGAATAATATTATCACATTGACTGGCAGACGTGTAGGCGAGCGGCATACACATTGTTACTGACAAGTAATGATGAAGGTCAAGATGACATTTTAGTTACGCTTACAAACATTTACTTTTGACTGAGTTGGCATGCCAAATTTGTCTTAGAAAAGTGTTGTTACCAGTTTGCCAGGTCTGGTTATGCTCTCCTTATCTGGGTGGAACAGTCCGACGGCAAAGAGGTGCTGCTGGAAACGGAGAACATTTATTTGGTTCCTAGCATAATTAGCCAGGTGAATTACTGTGATGGCTGTGGAGATAATGGAGATGGTCTTGGCCAAACCTTGTCTGTTGGGAGAATAGCTATTTAATTATTTTTTGATGAGCTGTTTATATATTAAGGAATATTGTATTTCTGTTTCAGGGTCTGTCTGTTATATATGTGTTAATTGATTTTTTTGTGCCTCCCTCTTGTTGTGAAAGGTGCTGGTCACCAGTTTATATATTTGTCAGTCCTGTTTGGGCCGGGGTGCAGTTGTTTTCTGTCAAGTGAATGTGAGCAGGGGTGAGATCTTGAACTTAGAAAATGCTGACACCGTTATATAGAGGCCTAGAATGTTTTAGGTATATTTTGCATTTTTGCTGAATTTGTTGTTAATTTTTGCTTTTTCCTAATTTTGTTTTTCTCTTATCGATGTAATTTTGTGCATGGTTTGGGTTCTTATTTTTTGTATCGAACTTGTGGTTTGAGGGGGTGACATGGTGGTGCGGTGGTTGGCACTGTTGCCTCACACCTCGGGGACTTGGGTTCGAGTCTCCGCCTGGGTTACATGTGTGTGGAGTTTGCATGTTCTCCCCGTGTTGTCGTGGGGTTTCCTCCGGGTACTCCAGTTTCCCCCCACAGTCCAAAGACATACTGAGGCTAATTGGAGTTAATAAATTGCCGTAGGTGTGCATGTGTGAGTGAATGGTAAAAGTGTGTGAGTGTGCCCTGCGATGGGTCCATTGCTTCCGATAGGCTCTGGACCCCCCGCGACCCAATAGGATAAAGCGGGTTGGAAAATGAATGAATGAATGACTTGTGGTTTGCTTGATCTATTTCAAGCCTTAATAAACACTCATTCTGACTGAGTTTTTAGCCATACCTTCCTACAGACAGTAACTCTTGCATGTGTGACAGTTTCTAACCATGGCCGGGATTGGCTGTAGGAAGATGGATAAATGGATGATTCCCATTGGTGGGTTGTCACTAGGGTTGCCTCCCGTCCTTTATAATACGGGATCATCCCGTACTGAAAGAGGTGTTGCATCTGATATTACACAGGTGATTCCATACTATAGAGGACAGGTGGCAACCTTAGCTAACACAATAAATTACTAAACTCATTCCCCATGATTAATTGTAATAATAGAGCAAATAAAACCAGTTTAGACTCTGTGATCTGCCATGGAAGTTATGGATCGGCCACAGAAAATTCTTCCAATCTAAAATTTTATTTGCATTCCCTCCAGAGATTTTCCTATTTGGGTACGGGAACCGTGTCCCAAGTGGTCAGACATTACTCCTGAACAGTATGAGAAGATCCCTTCAAAAAGATCAGCTCCGTAAAATAAATATGCATGAACTCGAAGTTAAATTCCTAGGGGAACTACTTCCTTTAGAAGTATATAGAAAATAATATACTTTTTTTAAGTTTTTGATGTTCTTGAATAATCCCTGGATATGTAAACATTTCTAAACCTCATCCCCGTCAATTTGTCTGCTTAAAGGCTTTGTAGTCTGGTTGAAGCGTTGTTCTTTTTTTTACTGTACGACTGACTCTCTCAGATGGCTTTGAAAAGTGACAAGATGGCCAATGGCCGCAGCTGTTATAACCAATGGCTTCCATTCACGGGACACTTTCTGATTATTTCGACCATCAAGGCTGGATGACAGAAGCACAACTCAGGGTTGTTCAATTACCAGATAGTCAGTGCGTCCTCCACTTTCCAAGAAAACAAATGGGGCTGTGCTCTTGTTCAGCTTCTTTCCATTCTGTACCTCTGGAAAAGCACAATTACTGGGGCAGTGTGTGGCTCTGTGGGTCGCTGATCCAAGGTCGCTGATCCAAATCACATGAGCTGCATTGTGATTTCACCATTAGGAGCTTAAGCAAAACCTTTCACTGCTGTTTACTGATTATCCGACCTTGTTTTATCAATCATACATCAGCGCGAGAAAAGCACCTGCAAAGTAGAGGTAAATTTTGCCAAACTTAAAAAGCAGGGATTTTGTCTGGTTATCAAATTCCAAATAAAGACATTTAAAAAAATTGTACTTCTGCTGGATTTAGCAGCACATTACCAGTCAAGTCAGGCTGGGCAGGATGCACAGATATGGCACATTGTTATTGCATTACTATTACTATTGTATCACTATTTACTAATTGCTATGTCTGTTATACAACTGTCTATTGTCTATCCCTTTGGCTTGGTCCAGCCACTCAGATCCTCGGCAATTGGAATCCTACGAGCTAGAAAACCCTCAGGGAGTCGCGACAGATGGCCGTAGTGCCGTAACTGACACTCCTTCATAATACAGGTAATGTGCCTCATTCGGGACTCCCTGAACAACCGCAAGTCAAACCAGAAGGATGACCAAGGATTCTGCAAAGCGACCCAGTACCAAAGGAGTCCAGTCTTCATCACAGGTCACTGGATAGCGTCCATGTCTCACAGCCATACAACATGACAGGAAGCACCAGGACTCTAAAGACTTGGACCTTCGTCCTCTTGCAAAGATATTGGGAGCGCCACATACCCCTTTCCAGGGACCTCATGACCCCCCCATGCTCTCCCAATCCATCTACTGACTTAACAGGAAGAGTCACCAGAGACATGAATGTTGCTGCTGAGGTAAGTGAACCTCTCGAGGCAGTCGACATTCTTTCCTCGGACAGACACACTGCTGAGAGCCATGCCCAAGAGGCCATTAAAGGTGTAGATCTTGGTTTCTCTCCAGGACACTCGCAAGCTCAGACATTCAGACTTCTTGGTTAGTCTCTTGAGAGCCCTGATCAGAGCCTCCATTGACTGCATGAAGACCACAGCATCATCGGCAAAGTCAAGATCGGTGAGTCTCTCTTCACTAACAGATGCCCCACAGCCACTGGACCCCACGACCCTGCCTAACACCCAGCCCATGCAAGCCCTGAACAGAGTAGCAGCAAGAACACACCCCTGACAAACCTCAGAATCACCTGGGAAGGACGCAGAGGTTCTGCCTCCACTTTACACAGCACTCACAGTACCAGTGTACAGGTAGGCCATGACGTCCAGCAACTTGGGGGCAACTCGATCAACTGAGTCATTTATGAAAATTGACAAAGGCTGCAGAGAAACACTGTGGATATTCGTGTCTACACTCGATGAGAATCCTCAGTGCAAGGATACAGTCGATGGCAATCTTCTTAGGTGTAAAACAAGATTATTCTGGCTGCTCGTAAGAGAGCAAGTGATCGTGGATCCGGTTAGGGATGACCCTAGCACGGACCTTATCCGGCACTGAGAGCAGTATTATCCCCCTGTAGTTGCCACAATCCAGGTGATCACCCTTCCCTGTCCAGATACGACGACAAGCACTGTGTTCCGGTCACTTGTGATGATGCCCACCCTCCAAATGGAACCAAAGATTGCTTGCAATGCAGGAGAAACATTACTGCATTATTAATTGTGTGCCCCCATCAATTTCTATCATTTACAAGGCACAGATCTTGTTCTGTAAATCAATGGTAAACTGTAAACTGCACTTACAGGTTCTCTACCTTGCACCATCCTGCAGTATGACCAGGCTGGTCACCATACCTGGTCGACCTACTACTCAAAGTGGTCCTGAAATATTAGCATAGCTGCAGAATATCAGCACATCAGCATAACCATAGAACCTTTCGTAGAACATTAGTAGCCGCTGAACATCAACATGCATTTGCATTAGCACGGCACCATTGCAATAGAACATTAGCAGAACATTAGCACATTAACATGGAACATTTGCTGTGGAACAGTAGTGCATTAGCAGTGCCATTGAAGATTAGCACATTAGCATAGCTGCAGAACATAAGTATATTAGCGTCACCATTAGTACATTAGCATTGACCATAAGCAGAACATGAGCACAGTACCATAGTTGCAGAACATTAACAAATTACCATCACCATTAGCATATTAGAACTGCAACAGAACATTAGCACACTGACATAGCTGCAGAACATTAGCACATTAGCAGCACCACGGAATCAGAAATGCCAGGCGATTGATCTATTCACAATGACCTCAAAGCAAAAATCAAACAGAACTAGATGAAATTCTGCTGCCATGGGAAGAAAGGATCAATGTGTAAAAAATCAAATCAATGTCTGGTGCGATAATTACTTGTAGAGATGAAGTCAGCTTTCCACAGTATTCAAAAACAGGTTTTTTGAGTGAATCCCCACATCTGAAAGGGATTTTAAAAATTAGGATAGTGTTGATAAGATGAATATTTTGGTTGGGCATTAATACCTCAACTAAACATTAATATATTGGTAAAATGCACCTTGAAAGGTGTGAAAATTAAGCTGGGCAGGAATGAATAGCTGACTGGACCATTAATGCTGCAGATATCAATCTTTCGTCTGGGCCCAAAGGAAACAGAATCAATGTACAAAAGAACAAAGGAGCGTTGCCTGCTCTGGGGGCAAGAGCGTACATTTGGACAAAGGAGCGTTGCCTGCTCTGGGGGCAAGAGCGTACATTTGGACAAAGGAGCGTTGCCTGCTCTGGGGGCAAGAGCGTACATTTAGGTGTAGACAGTAGGGATTTTTACCCGCGTGTTTAGGAGGGACGGGGGGTTCCGGGCTGATTTGGTCCCTATCATTGTTGAAACTAAACCCAAACCCCTTGTTTTGTGGGAATGTGTGCTCAGAGGGTTAGGACTTTATGCCAGAGGTTGGTAGGTTATGGGGTCAGATCCCTGCTTGACAGAGTGATTTCATTGCTTGATTAAGGCCCTTAACCCCCAGCTGCTACAGGCAATCGCTGGCCCTGCTTTCTGAGTTTCTCATTGCTTTGAATAAAAGCCTGAGACCCCTGACTGCACCCCAGCGACACGAACAAACCCTCCCTCACAATATCTCTAACGGACCTGGCAAAGAATCCAGAAAAACAGCCCCAGTAGTTATTTTCAGATACTTCAGTTTCGGGTAACAAAATGAGTGTCTTTGACTCATTGAACTAATATCGCACGGTCCATCGAACCCGTGTCTCTGTGGTCGGCCTATGTTTTCTGCTTAACGGCAATCTTTATCTCCATCCGATCTTTTCTGATAGGTCACAGGCAGGAGCGGTGTTTAGAGCCCCTCGCACCACGAATTTGCATGGGCCCCCAAGATTAGGCCCCCTATTGGCCATGAACAGTCACTATGCTAAATATTAATTAAACACATTCCTTATTTAGGAGGTGCTGAAGCAGCATGTTCTGCTAACCAGCTAGCTAGCTTTAATCTTCTCACCCTACTCACTAGCTATTTATTTAGCTTTTGAAATATCTGGGGGGGGGGGGGGGGGTTGAAGTGACTGCAAACTCACCCATGATGACAGCCATCCAGGGTTGATCCTAGGATTTACCAAGGAAGAGCACGATTATGACCTTAATAGTGATCGGAAAAAGATAAGGTCATACCTTCTGCCAGAATATGTCTAGCGCTTTCTCGTTTACTATATAATTAGGTTTAAAATACTAATTTGTCTTTTTGAATGATAATTAAACATCAAAGCAACTACAGAACACTGCCATAAATAGTTCATTTAATAAGAACACTGCTATTTTCAAGGAACATGTCATCCTTATTTTTTTTTTATTAAATTCTCTGTTTGATTATGAAAGCCACTGAAATTATATTTTCTCGAGGGCTGTCTGCCTCTTCATGGAAAACCTACAAGCACATTGACAGGAGGACATCACTGATGAAAGTCTCTTCCAAACCCCGTCCTTGTCCACGCAGATGTCATTGTACAAAGTTAGCCTCAGTGCTGATGGTAATTAACCACTCCTTGATTTCAGGTTCAGATAAAGCTTTGTGTAGCTCTTGCTCCTGTGCTAACTTAAGCTTGTTACTGGTGGCTCACTGGAAGCTCAGCCTAGCTGAGTTCACTGGAAGCCCAGCCTAGCTGAGTTCACTGGAAGCTCAACCTAGCTGAGTTGGTCGGTTACTTGACAGCTGCATGCTTATGATGTACTATATGTCTTGCATGTACTTCGCTGTGGTCGACAGTGTTTGCTGAATAATTCAATACAAATGTAATGTAAATGTACTTTACCAGTGTTGACCTCCAGTTGTGGATAGCCGTTACTGGATCTGGCTGGAAGAACTACGTAACACTGAAAGATCAAGAAATTTATATCAAGTACGATGTATTAAATTTCTCTGATGCTTCGGAATGGTTTCAAAACACTCGGCTATAGATGGATCTGACAGAACTTTGAAGACGTTCCTCAGGGTTGGAAGCTCCACAGCTGCTTTGACTTGACTGGTATTGGATCTCCACACCAAACAGTTTGTCCCATCCCATCCCTCGGATCTTCAGCTGGACTGATATCAGTATATCGGACAAGTGACTGCATCAAGTAGAGTTCTTTGCCATGCGGCTTTAGCATGTAGAAAAAAATACTTTCCTCGACGGCGCCACATGTGTGAATGTTTGAAGTGAATAAGGGAGCTGATCATCTGTTTAGCCCCTATCAAGGAAAGAACAGTAATCCCTTATCATTTCTGCTGACGGTGTATATTACAGGTTTATTCAACGTTACATTGCGATAGCTACTACATTTACATTTTTCATTTGTGTTTTCATTCATTCATATTTTGCCAGCAAAAATCCCCTGGCTCAAATATTGATATAATAATCAGATTCAGGTCAAGAGATGCATATAAAACGGAAATTCATAAATTTTTAGTATAAATCTTTCAAAACCAGTAGTTTAATTTTTAGCAGGTTCCGTACTATGCTCTGTATTGCTGGGTGTCATGTGACAAGGTTTAACATATTTTACAGGGACAAAGTGAAATCTTGCACATTTTTACTCCAAAGAAAAACAAATTCAACAAAAAGTGGCCGTGATAAATCTAATTTTTATTTATGGGTGTACAATATGTGTTATGCGAGTGAGGATTTACATGTTGGTGGAGACCTTTTCAGGAGCATATTTAAAATGCAAAGAAGAAATTTCAAGGGGTAGTTTTGTGCAGTTTGTGTTAAAATAGAGAATATGGTTTTGCATACCATGGCTCCATTGGCTGCCTGAGGGGCGGGACTTCACTGTAACCAATTACGACTCCGTCGATGTTTACCCACCACCATGTCGAGACAAAGACACGGGCTGTCAACTCTCAATTCCCCTAAGACCACAAACTCATTACGCATTCAAATTACAAGCCTTTAACATGCCTAGATATTGAAAGAACACAGTCACAGACACACATCGGTAGTTTAATGTCCTACCGGCCCTTGAAGACTGAACATCATACAGGGATCAAGAGCGGTGGAGCAGGTTCAGTCTTCGTACTGCCGCCTGCTGGTTGAAGCCTAAGGAAATGTAAGAATTCTAATAGTATGAGTCATCATAAAATCATCTTTTTATCCTTTATCCACCTCATTGCTTCGTCCCTTATTGTGTATACTTGGGTTTTGCCTTTTTGCATTTTACCATTTCGGTTTTTTTTGCCTCACTTGTATTATACTAGGATTTCTTATTTTATTGCATTCTTGTATTAGAGTGTATTCTTCATTCTTGGTATATTCAAGCACAGCGAGAGCAGTGCCTTGGCACAACAAGTTCTCTCGGCGTAAATAAAATTGGGTCTTCTTATGTCTCATGAAGCTCACGTATTGCATTAAATTTAAGATATCTGCGTAGGGAAGAAATGTGGAAGAATTAATGAACCAGAAAGAAGAGAAAGTAGGCAGCTTGCCATCCATCTATTTTCTATGGCCACTTGCTCTGTAGAGGGTCTCAGGGGGACAGGAGTCTGTCCCAGACGGCAGGAGGCAGGATGGATGGGACGCCAGTCCATCATCGCACACACACTACCGGCAATTTAGAGACACCTTTTGTCACATACGCAGTGGACAGGCCCTCCCCGCTCTGGCTGGAATGCCTAGCAGGGACTCAGGAACACTCACTCGGGCACAAGGGCAGGTGCACAGCAATAGTTTATTTACATACAGTGTAAGCTGCTTATAGTGATCACGTCTGTCTGGGTGAAATTGATCACTATAAGTGGATGATCATTCTGACCGATTTTTTTTCTTGTACTTTATGTCTGAGGGAGATTACCATTTAATTGACATTTGTATATTTATCACATGACTATAAGGTGATAAAACGGACAGCGTCTTTTTGGCCTGTCCTATGATTTCACCTTCTGCCCATGTGCCAGGCCCCCAACCACCAGTTGCTCCAGGCTTGACCTTGTTCTCACAAAAATCCTTTGCATCTATAAATATGGGTGTGGCACGGTGGCGCAGTGCTAGCACTGTTGCCTCGCACCTCTGAGACCCAGGTTTGAGTTTCTGCCATGCTTCTATGTGTGTGGAGTTTACATAGGTGTGCATGGTGCGTGAGTCTGCTTTCCTTTGGGCTGGCGCCTCATCCTGGGTTATTCCCTGCCTTGCAAGCGTAGGCTCTGCCCCCCCCCCATGACCTTGAATAGGACAAGCAGGTACAGAAAATGGGAGGATGTAATGTAAACCCTATCTTCTAAAAAGGGGTGTCTGGAACTTAAATATCACCATGTAATGGTGGGATTCCAACCAACACGACCAAATGTAATCAACTCCCCTGATCTCATAATGTCTCGAAAACACATCATCTTTAAGCGAGGCAGCTCCAGTAAACAGATAAGTTTGTTTAAGAGTGTTACCAGCAATTTGGAGACATAAAACAGCGCTGCTCTCTTCCCAGCTGCTTTAAAGGATTTGTGGCTGCGGGTAAAATGACTGTTTGAGTAAACAGCTGATGACAGGAGCCCCAGAAACCATGCCACCGCTAATCCGGCGGTTACGGGAGGTTCTGTTCCTACAAATGCTGCCTGTCAGTTTGTTTTCAAAGGCCTAGTGGCAGATCTGTCGCCGTTCAATGAGAGTAGCTCTATAGTCCGGAATGTTACGCCTAGCTGGTATTTGGTAGGATGCACTATTAGGTACACCCAGCTGGTACTGGGGAGGGCCCACTTTTGTCCCGAGAACCACTTCAAGGGTTGATTAGTTGTATGTTCAAAGAAGCCATTCTGCACACCACTGTTGTATTGAGTCGATATTTTTGCATTCTGCATTTGTGGCCTGTCGCTTACGCAGCTTGCCTGTCTGGTTAGCAGACGTTTTTCATGACACAGCTTACGGTTATACTGTGTAAATAGCCACCTTTGCAGCTGGGTACATGCTGATATACATCCTGCCAAGCATTCTACTCTGAGGGTACAGAAGTTCCTCCAAGCTGTATAAAATGCATTATTATTATTATAATACAAAACTCCTCAGTTCTTTGACCCCAGTTCTCCCACATTCTACAAAATCATCTTTATTTTTTTTGTCCTACATTTCCTCCCTGTCTTGGAAACGTTTCATCAAGAAAGGACTAGGTTTTAATTTTCAGGGATGCTGGATTGTAGGTGATTAATTGAAGGGCTCCCGTTTTGTCGCTAGAGTAGAGTCAAAGGTGAAAGGTGGCGCCACCCTGCAGGAAGGGGATGGGAATGACAGTTGAGCCGAGGCTCTTGATAAATGTCGATGTCGTTTTTTTTTCCATGTGAGTGAGGGGGCAGGGCGTCATCTGACAAATCAGCAAACGCACGGAAGCGTTCAGTTAAGATGAATCCCAGGAGAGCTTTCGAAGAGCGCCGACAGTGGCTCCTGGTGCCAAATGGAGCGATCATAGCCACACGGACACTTCTGCTGGCGGCTTGTTTTTATTGTAAAATCATAAATGATACATAAACAATGATGTGCGCAATCTGTTTATCTGAACCGGAGACTAGCCTTGTGAGCTGCAGTGAGTGTCACCAACCGCTCATAAATTATACATTAGATCAGGGTGTTGAGTCAGAAGGAGATGCACATTCCACTAATCACTCCTCCCCCCCCACCCCCAGCAGCACAATAATGAATAATTCAATGTGTGTGTGGGAAGGGGGGGGGCATTTTGGAAAGTTTAAGTCTTATCGCATTTTAGCACGATTTGACAAACACGGCTTCGGTTGTCAGTTGACTATGGCTGTTTAAATCAGCACGTGTACGTTTTAAATGGATTGTAAATGGATTAGGGTAAATTTAAATATATGCGCGTACGTGACATGGGTTTTCGAGTCACTGGCCCTTCAGCTGCTCCCAGGACAGACTGCAGATCACAGCAGAGCCAGGCCGAGTAAGCGATTACAGAAAATTGATGAGCGTGTTCCAGCCGTACAATTATATTTCAGACCGTGGGGGTTCTCACTGTGTTGGTTTAGGTCCTGCTGTGTGTGTGTGTGTGTGTGTGTGGTTTGGGACCTCTCACGGTTGGGAGACCTGTGGATTTGTGTCTCTAAGAGCCCTGTGATGGACTGTTGTTCTGCCTAAGGTGGTTAGTGCCAGGTTTGCTGAAACAATTTGCAGACACATCTAAACCTTCCTATAGTAGCAGAAAGATAATTCCCTCTCATGTGTTTCACTGTTACAATTTTCTATTTGACGTCGATTGAAGAGCAAATTTTTTTTAAAAAAAAGGCAATTTTTTTGTTGTTTTTTAAATAATCGTATATTACAGTTTCGGGAACCAAAACTCACCCAGTCCTCATGTAATCCCTTTAAGAAGGACTTTTGTTACATTTTCAAAACTCACTCAAAGCCCACAGGAATTTTCTCAAATTTCACTTTGCAATTACCATTACAATTTTTCTCCATCTATTCATCTACAAATGGCTTATCCAGTACAGGGTCACATAGGATCTATCCCAGAATGCACCTCTAGGCACAGACATGCATGAAATATATATCCAGATATGAAATAAATATCCAGCCCCCATGTGGTTGCTTCAGACGCGGCTCATCAAAAACACAAACCTTTACATAACTTCATGGAAACCAATTATCGTCGCCACTCTCATCTGCCATTTGTTTTTGTGATAGAATCTATTGTGTTATTTTTTTTGTTCAGTACTGTTTATTGTTTTGTGCTGTTTCTTGTTTGCATTGTAACAATTTACAAAGTAATAAAACCTTTACATGAATTGCTTGTGCAGACTTGCCTCGAACTGAAAATCTCACGCCAGCCAGCCGACCAAAGTTGAGAACCTTCCAGGAACTGTGCAGACAAGCGTATTGAACTTGAAATATCATTCCTCTTCTGTCCCAATTGAACCTATTTTGCTTGTATTTACCTGCCTGCTGTGATTTATAAATGGAAAATGCACAAGCATGTGGTCAGAATCTTTGGGACATTCAGCTGAACAGCACGTTTGTGCTGTTAGCATCATTAGCGGCTATCAGTAACAAGGCTGCACATCAGGAAAGGTAAAACTGTATCACACGAAGAAGTGCAGCAGTGGGGAGAAAGACGGGGGAGTTTAGGACACGCAGAGTGTAGATGCATAAACACACGGTCAGAAGCCTTGAGAGATTCAGCTGTTCCGCTCATTGGCCAAACAGAATGTTAGCATCGTTAGCATCGTTAGCGGCTGTTGGTAACAAGAGCGGCTGATGTCAGTAAAACCAGCAAATTGCCACTCAGCTCAATATCAGGGTGAAACAAAACCAGAACACAGCAGCTCCCAACCCAGGGAACAGGTGGAGCAGATTAATATAGATAACCCCAAACACCTGGTTCTCACTCCTGAGACAGATGGTAGACCCCCCCCTCCGCCCACCCCCCCAACACACCTAACTTTATCCTTGGCAGGACAGCACTGCCAGTAGCATATGGCGAAGATTACTGCTCAGCATCGCCACCATGCTGTAAAGTGAGGCAAAGCACAGCGTCACACCTCATCTAGTACAACCTCACTGGATGTGAATGATCCAAATTTAAATGGAATAAAAAGTATTTATTATTACTGTTATTACATTGTTATAACTTATTAAAGGTGGCTGACAGTGAGGGTGGTTGTGCTCATATACTGCATGTTTCTCATTGCCCCCCCCCACCGAACCCCAGTAAACCCGTCCAGGCCAAATACACAGTGGTATTATTTATCATTGACCATACATGGCTCTTTGTTTCTACATTGACACCACCCCCTTCTCAAATCCCATAATACGTCCCATGTCACATGGTGCTGCCCATCCAATCAGACCAGCCCACACACAATTTAACATGCAGTGGAGGACAGGCGAAGATTCGTCGATGCGCAGTGAGCAACAGGCATGCTGGGGGCTCTGGGGGAGGAATGACAAAGTGGTGGCTGGCGATCGGTAGGCGATCGGTAGAGCGAGGAGGGCCGGGTGCTGATGGACGACATCCGCCGACGACACAAAGTCGTTACGCCACCTGAACACAGAGGAAAATCAGTTACCTTAATTAACCAATCAGAAGCCTTTACGTTCATCTTAGACAAAATATGAGCCATAGTTCAGTATATAATAGAATTCAATATATACATATGTAAGCCTTTTGCAGGAGTACTTCTTGAGATAGTGGGTTCTATTTCATGCTCTGGAAGTGACATTGCAGGCTGCCCCTGCTGTCAGTTGTGCTTACTAACGCCAATCTTTGCAGCATTGTAGAGGCAAACGAATTAGACACTCAGCAGGCCGTTCGATCGCTCAGCAGGCCGTGCGATCGCTCAGCAGGCCGTGCGATCGCGCCGCGACGTATTGACAGTGCAGCCCCCATCCTGCAGCTGGCTCTAGCTATCAATCGGCACCGTCCTTCACCATGTTTGCACCCTCCGCCAGACCCCCGTCCCCTCGTTATTCCCAGTTATGGCTGACGTCCTCTTCCTCGGGGCATATGCAGGGGTGGGGCCACAGGGGAACTGACCCCAGTCGAAAGCTCTCCTATCGTTCAACGATTCAACCCATATGATTGGTTAATGATAAGGTTGGCTCCTCCCTGTGAATTAGGGCTCCTCTTCTGCCCCCCCCCACCTTAAAATATCCTAGAATCTGGTACCCTTTTCTGACCTTTTTGCCTGCAGTTGGCTAGGATGGGATTCCTCTTAGTTTTTGTGGAATCCAGGAACAGGTGTCTTCTCTGGCCCGAGAGCTCATGCCCATCTGTCTGATTTGGCGGTAAATTGATTTTTTTTTTTGTTGGCTGAGCCATACAGCCGAATTGTCTGAAAAGGCTCTGAATTACCTTTGGGTCTGAAGGGAGAGACCCCTAACAAGACCTCTGGGATTGTCCTCACTGCTGCACTACACTGACGTACTGCATGTTTTAATTATGCAGCCCCTGTCATGTCCACAGTGTGGCGCTGTGCTTTGAAGGAGAGATTATTGCTATTACTATTTCCCAGTCTAGTCTGGAGGCTACCCCGGGAAGCACAGGACACGAGGCATGTGTTGTTAATTATCCATCCGTCAATCCATTCATCCATCTTCAAACCGCTTGTCCTGGTCAGGGGGCAGTGGGGCAGGCTCGGATCGTTTGTTAATTATCTTTTATTTGAAGCAGATTTAGACGGGCGGCTGTTAAATCCTTAACAGAATTGAATAATTTTAGCATGTTCTATGAAAGAACAGGACAAATCTTGCAAAGCTTCCCAAAACCATGCTGCAATGCGGATAGACAGCATAACTCGGAAATAGGGGGGACAACATGGCAACTGCATTGGAGACCGTGCCTTTAGGTATAACAGAATAACAGGGGGATCCCTGAGGACAACATGGCAACTGCATTGGACACCGTGCATTTAGGTATAACAGCATAACAAGGGGATCCCTGAGGACAACATGGCAACTGCATTGGAGACCGTGC
>JAABNX020010945.1:3008-23860 GCA_015163995.2 Mormyrus lacerda | reverse complement strand
GAGGGAGTATTCATAACATTCAGAGCTGTTTTCACCAGCTAAACCCTGGGCGCTCTCTCATGTGCCTCTCAAATGTCCTGCAGTGGCATTCTCATATATCCATTACCATTCACTAAGGCTCACACAAGTGTCTGAGACATGCGCATCCACATGTGTCGACGACACGAAAGCAAAGCCTACAGCCTGGTCCAGCACAGCCAATGAAACTGGAGGAGCAGATTGGATTAAGAAAAATTCTACACTCATCCACATCAATACAGGTGGAGGGGGTACAAGAAACACTGCACATACAACTGTTCCCTCTTTACAATAAATTCACCTGCAAATTCACTCGGAAAACTGCTAAATACGTAGATGGATAGACTTTATTTTGTGTAAATTATAAATGAATTCTTGTGCTTGTGCTTTAATTTGTATACTTGTCTCAGTCATATAAGGCAAGAAAATATGTGCATCACATTTGATGCCACAAAAACTTTTCTGCTAAAAATAAAAGACCACAAAATCTTCTAACAGACACACTATCCACCCTGCTTTGGCTTCTTCCATATCACAAATTCATTCCTCTCTGTCCTCAAGACTCTTCTTTCCATTACACACAGAGAAATACATGCATATCTCACTCAATACAGAATAATGATCACTGCTACCTTAATGATTTCAGCATCAATAAAATTTACTGAATTTACTAATAAAGTCTAAACCAACAGTGATATTTGTATGTATTCATTCTGCATGCGGCAATATAAACTTATATTTAAGGCATAAAGTGGCTCATATCAGCTACAGATATATATTGGAGGTGGGGGTATTATAGCCCTCTGCAGTATTTTGCTTCAGCGACATCAGCCTTTCTGATGCAGGGAGCATAAAATTTTGATGCCATTATTTATAGGGTTAGAAATGGATCAACATGTAACTTCAAAGAAAAAGCTTTAGGGGATGTAATATCATAAAAAGTCTATCCTTTAACTATGAGACTAGACATTAATGTATAACTAAAAATAAAGATACCTCAACTCCATCCACCCAAGCATCCATCCATTTTTTTTACAAGCTCGTGCTTGTTAATCATTTCGACCTGTGTGTAAAACAGGATTTTGCACAAAATTTGCATAAAATCACAACTCAAAATGTAATATCACAATTCCGAAGGATTCAAAATCTTCCATGGGAAAAAAGAAACTTTTTAGAGTACCCAGTGAAGGGTCATGATATATGTAGTGGTGAAATTTATCAGTGTACCTTTTATTGTCAGTTGGATATTAAACCAAAAACATGGTAGTAAAAATTACAACCAGAATATCTATCATAGGCGATGGTAGATGATTGAACAAATGTGTTATTCAGTTACCCAATTATACTCTGTGGAAAAAAAAATCTATTTTTTGAAAATCGTACAGCCTCACGTTGGTTAATGTCTTTATCAGCGCAGAAGTGCCTGACATATCCTGTTTCTTTAAAAGGTTGTCCGTAGCTCAATAAGGTTCCTGCATTCCAGACTACTAGAGGTGGCTGTTTCAACATGTTGTAAATATAATGTGTTACGAAAAAAAACATTTAGGTATAAAACCTAAGATTGTGGAAAACATACAAGATGCACTTTTAAGTAAAGCGGGGGTACTCCGATCCCATCTACAAACTGGAGTTTGACATAAGTCTCACGCTTTATCCAGCGTTATCTAATCAGTGACAGTAAACGGCGACGATCACATGAAAGCACGTATTTCCAAAGACACAGATGTCATTTCAGTGGACAGATACATACATTACAATCATGCGTAATAGGTAAAGCGCAGTAGGAAAACGGCTATTTAATAATCGGTGTCTCACTTTGGGAATACTTTCTTTTGCACAAACTAAGAAAGTACGAAAACAGAAATAAACAGATCTTTTTAAAACTAATCAAAATAAATTAGCAGACTCTCTCAAAGTTGATGCATTAACGTAAATATTTCATAGAGATGGTCACAGTAAAAATGCATAGAAAGTGTAATGTTTTAAAACTATTACAAATAATAATAATAATAATAATAATAATACAGAAAGACCATACGGTTATACTTTAGTTTTAACTGTAAATTGTGATATGTCTTTGTGGAAAAAAAGGTATAGCGAAATCAAAAATAGTCTTCGCGACTTGTTATGAAACTGACCAGATATTGAAAGAAGACACCGGGCTGTAATGTTCAAAGAAACATACAGCTACATTTCATAGAAGTCACATCTCTTGGAAAGGTACTTACCTTGACTGTAAAACGACACGCTTACAAGAGTGCCACAAAGCACTATAAGAAACTGCATTTTTGAATCTTGTTTCTTCAAGTTGTGCCGTTTTGCAAATAAAAAAATACACTTTTTTGCTAGGTTCAATGAACGTCCCTCACATTAAAGGGATTGAGATTCATAACTACTACTTTCAAATCATAGCTTAAACGCCTCTTGAGTCTGCTTTAGTCCCGCAGTTGCGACGGCTCTTCAGTTGAGAAGTTTTGCCGCACGACGTCAGACTACGACGCCGCTGACACCGCGAGCGCCTGCTGCAACATTAGCGTGCGCTTAGCACTGCTGGACGATCAAAACGGGGACTGGACTGTACCAAATATTGAAAGGGGATGCTGACATATAATATTCGACAGACCACATAAACATACGGTTGCCATCTCTCTTGTTTTTCCAGATGCGTGTTTGGAGGTACATTTTCATAGCGCAGTTTGGAAATATAACCCCCGAGTAGCTTTTTTTGTTTCGAGTTAAAATTTTAATGTTTTCAATGCCCCCGGGGGTGTGTCTGAGTCGTTGTATCTGGGGCTACCGTAATCGCCGTGTGGTTTCACTAAGTTAAACTGTTTAACCCAAGGTTAGTAGTCTGGGGATTAATGAATCTATTCATACTAATGAATATATTCAAGGCAATTAAGGTATCTTCGATGAAGAAAGTTGACGCCTGAGTATCTACTGTTTATTAGTCTTTCGAGGGTTTATACTGCGAATGGAAAGGAATTCGGGGGGAAAACTGGTCCACTGTGTCCGTGTATTGGTTTAAATGGATTCAGGTGTTTCTTTTGTCCCAGTACACACTTAAGCGCGAGAAACAGTCAGGTTTCCCGTGTATACGTTGCATCTGCAAAGGAGTGCAATACTGTGCAACAGTAAGTATAAAATTATAAGTCGTTTGTAAAAATAAATATCTAAATAAAATGCAAGTATTCCTATCGTGCTTAGCCACAACTGGAAATGAACATATTCGGAGTACACATTATGTATTGATTTCAAGAAATACTAAAGCCGAATAAGACATATACACATTAATCTGATCTAAGGGTGGGTGGTTAATGAAAACTATGAGTTTCTGCATTCGGCACCCTAATTCCAGTACTTTCCTGGAAAGGGGCTTTGATGCAATGAGTGTCGTTGATTTACGAGATGAGGGAACTATATGCATTATTCCAGGAATGGTAGCGGGAAAAATGCCAAAGAATTGTATCAGGGCTATGTTGGAATGAATTCTTTTCAGCTGCCAGCGTAAAGTCGCAGCAGGAATTTGATACACATATTTCCAGTGTTTATTAATAAATGACTATGATGGTTTGGCACCCCATCCTGGGTTGTTCCCTACCTTCCACACATAGCCTCCAGGGTGGGCTCTAGACCCCGGTCACAGCAATTGGAGGGATGGATTAATAAGTGAACTAAATTATCATTAGATTATTATAATTTAAAAAAATACACATACAGGCAGGTCTAATTTCCAAGTTTGGCCAGCTATTTATCGGATTCTGTGACAGGGACCTCATTTCCACTGTGCATATGGCTCTGATAGTGGGCAGACTTGACACTTAATCCCATTGAGACGATAACTCAACAAAGGAAGAAAATGGCAGCTGAAGAAGACACTTCGTCTTGTGAACACAGTAACTTTAAAAGTATTTAATGGATCTTTTTCACCCTTTTCAGACATGTTCTAAGGGTGAAGATCTGTACCTAATCAAATTTTGAGACAAATTAAAACAAAATTGAAGCACAACCATAATAGCGATAGCAAAGACAAGGATGAGCTGATTAGAGACTTATCCTTGTACAGGGTGTCTGTTTGTTATTATTATTCTGTTTGATCTTTGATGAATCTTGTTAAAATATTAAATCTACCACTAAAAATCTTCCCCATGATAGACCCCAAATCAACCCAGAATTGGAATTGCATGACGGAGGGCAGTTGAGGGTGAAAATGGACCCTGCAGCTGCCATCTTTTGAACACAGCCATCTGCCATCTAAAGTCCAGTTTAACAGTGGCATATAGATTGAGAATAGAATGAGGTTACTTCTCCCCATCCTGAATGTCCTTAGCAAACAACTTGATTACTGTCATGGAAACATGGTCTGTGCATTATAATGCATTCCTGTTACACCTAGACTCTTTCCACTACACTGTGTCCTAGATGATGGGGGTCTCTCTGAGGATTGCCTGTGTTTCGTTCTTGCAGCAGTGGCTGTATGTGATTTCCATGGAGGACAGGTGTGAACATGCAATCCTCTCTGCAGTCTTTAGGCACATTCACAGCAACAATCTGGAACATGGTTCCTGGTTACAAGTTCCTGGGCTGTCTCAGTCGGTGACCTTTTATAGCTCCTGGCCACTCTCATTTGTTGGTTTCACATTGCACAACAGGAACTGGAGCCTTCATGCTATATAAGCATGGGAGATGCAAAAAGCTCTTAGGTTACCCTTCACCAGTGTTGGGCATTTCAGGTCCAGAAACTACAAATCCAGACAAAGATTTTGTTTCTACCAATCAGTGACTGATTCTTTATGCTCAGCCGGATAGCAGAAACAAAATCTTGGTCTGGATTTGTAGTTTCTGGACGTGAAATGCCTAACACTGCATTTCACACATATAATTCGAAATTACACCATGCCAACTCAAAACAATGAAGGACAAACAAGTTGTTTTGTTAGTTAGGGACACAGCATTTTATTTATACTCAATCATTCATTTTCAGTATTATGGAGTTCCATGTGATTGATCATTTGGTTTCACAAAATAAAACATGATGTAACGTGTTCCGCTAATAAGCACTGGCAAGTTTCACTGCTGGCACCAGCGATAGACAAAAGCATATTGGTTATCGGTCAGATTTTTTGATTCAGAAATATAAAGATATTGTCATGACCTGCTCGTTCGCTCCTCCTATGTGCCACGCCCACTCATTACCCACGTGTATTGCCCTGATTGTACTCACCTGTTACCTGTTAAGTTCTATCAGTCTTGTGTATTTTAGTCCACGTCTGAGTCTGTGTGGTAGATCTGTCATTAATGTGTGTCGCTGTCTTCCCCGTCCACAGAAATAAACCCGTTTTACCTTTGGATTTTTGCCTTTCTGCCTCGTCCTTCACCGCGAACGTAACAGAATGACAGATCTCCGTGAAGAATCGACACAGCAGATGGAGGACCAGTGTATCCGTCTGCTGCGAGAGGTGATCTGCTTTGGGAGATGACCCCGCTCATGGGTGCGCATGTCATAGCCACCGTGCGCAAAAATCTCCGGCAGCTGAAGGAAGGACTGAGAAGCGGCTCCAGCCGCTCGCCCTCTTCGTGGCAACCCAGCTGCAACCGACAGCCGTGTGCCGGAGGAGAAAGAGAAGGAAAGCGAAAACGGAAGAGAGATCGGTGGAAGCCCCGACAATCGTCTTGGGGGCTTGCTCACTCTTCCCCGCCTTTCTCCCCACCAGTGATCTGGGGGAATCGGCTAAGATCACCCCGGACATCACCCTTGCCGCGGGCAGCTTCCCCCTTCCGGGGAACCTACCTGGCGCTCAAAGGGGCCAGGTCGGTATTGGACGCTATCCCGCGGGTCCCGCGACTTCTTAAAGGCACCACGCATAGCCGGGAAGCGCCCACCCTGGATGCGCTGATCGAGGCGCCTGACCTCCCGCCAACTGCCACTGCTCTGCCTGCAGTCCAGCCTAATGCTGCAGTCACTACACCTGCTGTGTAGCCAGATTTTGCAGCCGCTATGCCGGACGTTCCTGTCCTGCCTGTCCCAGCACCTGCTGCGGTTCCCCCTGCTGGCCCAAAGTCGGCGGTCACTGCGGCGCCCCCTGCTGCACTGCCTGAACTCCATGCCGTACTGCTCAGCGAGGATGCGGTGCAACCTGCTGGTCGGTGCAGCGCCCCTTGCTGGTCCAGAGGTGGCGGTAACTGGTGCCCGAGCTCTCTGCTCCACCAGCAGCTGCTCCGCCCGAGGTATCGGTGCCGCCTCCACCCGCAGCTACGCCCGGGGCTCCAGTGTCGGCCTCATCTCTGGCTACGCCTGCATCCCCATCGGTTACCGCCGCAGCGCCCGTGGCCCTGCTTGTTGCCGCTGTCCTGGCATAGCCTTCTGAGGCTCCTGCCTCGCCCAAGATGGCCCCTGCTGTGGCTCTGCCTGTCCGGCCTGTGTCGCCGGTTCCGCCTATCCTGCCTGCCCTGGTGCCCCCTCCTGCTTCGCCCGAAGCTCCTAGGCCTGCGCCTCCTGCTGCGCCTTCTCCACCTACCATCACACTCGAGACTGCACCTCCTGCTTCGTCTGAGACCCCGCCTCCGGTTGCTGCTCCGCCCCTTGCAGCACCTGAGGTTTCGGCTCCGACCCCTGTGATTCTAGCTCTGGTGCCCGTGACCCCAGTCCACGTCCCCTTGGTGGAGGAGGATCTTGAGTGTGACCCCTTGGGGACCTCCCTGATGTCAGGTCTGCCCTCAGCCAGGTGAGGTAGATCCTGGCCCAAACTCTGCCTTTTGGTGTCCTGTAAGGGCTGGGGACACCTCCGCACAGGTCGAGTCCCGCCCGCCCTGCCCCTTGGCTAGCCCTTGGTCGCCTTGGCAGGGGCTCGGGGGGCACCTGCGGGGGCTGTGGCTCCTGGTCGGAGGTCCCCTGCGGGCCCCCCTTCGTCGCTTTGGCACTTGGCCTTGGTCCCGCCTCCAGTGCCGCATTGGTTGCCTGTGGGTTCCCCCGCTTTGGCCCCACGGTCGCCTGCAGGTCCCCTGGTCTTTGCTCATCCCTCTGTGCCTCCCAGTCCTTTCATTCAGCCGGTTGGTGTCCCTTCTGTGTCTCCCTTCCTCATCTGCCTGTCTGCGTTCCCCGTCCTTTGTCAGGCTCTGTCATGGTTGCTGCCTCTGTGCCTGTTTTGTGTGTCTGTTCTGTTCCCAGTCCCTCATTGAAGTTTTTGCTTTTGTTTCAGGTCCCGTGTCCCCGGTGTCGTCTCCTTCATCGTCTTCTCTGAGGCACGCCTGGAGTGCGCGCCTTAGGGGGGATTCTGTCATGATCTGCTCGTGTTCGCTCCTCCTGTATGCCACGCCCTCTCGTTACCCACGTGTATTACCCTAATTGTACTCACCTGTTACTTAAGTTCTATCAGTCTTGTGTGTTTTAGTCCGCATCTGAGTCTGTCTGGTAGATCTGTCATTAATGTGCATTACTGTGTTCCCCGTCCACGGAAATAAACCTGTTTTACCTTTGGATTTTCGCCTTCCTGCCTCGTCCTTCACCACAAATGTAACAGATATGGGCTCAGAGATGTATACATATATTGCTTACCATGCACAGTATTAAGAATCAGATGACCATAATGTCTAATTTCCACCATGGAATTGGTTGACACATTGGAAAGGGCCAGGTCTAGCAGAATAAGACTGAGTTGGATTGGGAAACATACTATGCATTATTACAAAGATTCTTCACTGTAAAACCCACAGTGTTAGTTCATGTCACTCTTTTGGCTTTGTGGTCACATTTTCTTGAAGCAAGAACACAAATAATCAAAACATAACATTTAATTGAATTGAAAATTACTTTGAGAGATTGAAATAGCAAATTGAGTACAAGAGTTAATTGTGTTTTTGGGAATGTTAAACTAAATTGTGCACACAATTTAGTATATCATGCCTATAAAATGGGGCGGCATGGTGGTGCAGTGGTTAGCACTGTTGCCTCACACCTCTGGGAGGGTTCGAGTCTCCGCCTGGGTTACATGTGTGTGGAGTTTGCATGTTCTCCCCTTGTCATCCTGGGGCTAATTGGTGTTGGTAGATTGTGCGTAGGAGTGCATGTGTGGCCCCCTGTCCAGGGTTGTTCCTTGTCAACAATATGTTTATTGAAAGTTGTCCCCCATCCTGGGCATAATGGACTATACACTCACCGAAAGGATTATTAGGAACACCATACTAATATGGTGTTTGCCCCCTTTTGCCTTCAGAACTGCCTTAATTCTACGTGGCATTGATTCAACAAGGTTCTGAAAGCATTCTTTAGAAATGTTGGCCCATATTGATAGGATAGCATCTTGCAGTTGATAGAGATTTGTGGGATGCACATCCAGGGCACGAAGCTCCCATTCCACCACATCCCAAAGATGCTCTATTGGGTTGAGATCTGGTGACTGTGGGGGTCATTTTAGTACAGTGAATTCATTGTCATGTTTAAGAAACCAATTTGAAATGATTCGAGTTTTGTGACATGGTGCATTATCCTGCTGGAAGTAGCCATCAGAGGCTGCAGGACCGCTCCTCTTATTAATCCTTGATTATCTACCTGCCTTCTGTTTAGCCCTTGTTGGTCCTTTTGTTTCTGGTTTCTTTGTATTGTTTATAATAAAACCCCTTTGTTGTAGATCATTCCTCCTTCCCTACACCCAGTAATGATAGAATGACTAACCCTGCATGACAATCTAGCAGCATGACCCCTAGTTCTAAATAACCATCACACCCTCCATCTCGCCGGAAGACCTCATTCCCCACATCCCAAGATCCGCAAGACAGAAACTCAGGTTCTTTGTTATAGTGACGGTGCATGATGCACGCAGAAATGAGGTGACGATCCACTTATGGCTCCAGGGATTTGTTAAACAAGCTGAACACACAGGGAAAGGCACAACGGGTCAAAAGGCAAACAGGGAAAACAAGAACTAACTTGAAGACACCATAGAATAATCCAAGTTGGGAGCAGGACACAGCAACATACAGTAACATGGGCAATGACTAACTAGGGAAACAAACAAAGGCAGACACCTAAATACACTAAGAACAAGAACTAACAAAGGGCAGGTGTGAATAATAAAAAAAAAAGAAACACAATCAACTAACACTAATGAACACAGAAGTAAGGGACTACAGATCTGAAATCAAGAAAACACAGGGGAATACTACACTAGGAAAATGAAGTAAACAAAGTACAATATAAAACCGGAACAGAACACAAGGAGGGCAAATCTAGAACAGGAAGCATAAAACACTGGGGAACAGAAACTCAAATACAAAGAAAAAGATAAGGCTGATCATTAGCCAGCCTTGAACCCATGACTGGGGAATGCAGTCCCTAAGCAACCCACTCAACCTGTTGAGCCGTGCAGCAGGCCAGGCAATAGGGAGAGCACACAGGTTGAAGGACGACACAGGACGACACAGGGTGGCCAGCAACACCTGCTGGCCAAATGAGGAGGAGACACAAAGGGTAGGGCTGAACAGTACAGACCCTGACACTGTTAACGATGGTGATTACCCTATCACTGGAGGACGGGCAACCAATTTCCTCATGCATCCTGGTCACTGACATTTTCAGCTCCTGGATGCATACAGGTACTTGTTGGGAAACCTGTCCGTTCAACAGTCACTGGAGGCTTTAGCCCAACTCAAAAAGGTGGGGCAGAAGTTGCATATGTGTTCTCCTCAGTCAGACTCAGGAGGTGATCCAGATGCCTAGCTGGATATACCGAACCAGATAAAAGCCTCTACCAATGTAAGTCCCTTGCCATTGGTAATGCTAAACCCCAGACAGGAGGACCAGTCCCAACAGCCAGCAAACCCCTTCTGAGGGGTCTAAGGTTTTGGTTGGCCTGGAAGCAGCCCCATCTACATGTCCAGTGCCAGATCCAAAAGCAGCCCTGTCTATGTCTTCAGTCTCAAGCCCAGGAGAAGCCGCATCCATGTCTCCAATGTCAGAACCAGAAGAGACTGAGGCATCCATGGCTAACCACAGAAGGGAGCCCGTCAGAGTCCCAAGTTCCCAGGCCAAAAGAGGGCCTGCCAGAGTGTCATGTTCCCAGCCCAGAATAGAGCCCTCCAGAGTTCCAAGTTCCGAGCTTGGAACTTCTTCGAGCTTCTTCAGCATTTGATTCCACAGTTGTTTCTCCTGTGCCTGATTTCCCATCACTTCTCCAGCACACTTCCCCAGCCGCTTCTCCAGCACCTAGCCCTGAGGAGGCCCCATCACTCACCCCAGGGCCCTAGGAGGCTGCGTTGCCTGCTCCAGGTCCCAAGGAGACCATGTCAGATGATTGTTAAGCCCCTCCGTTGGTACCTGATTGCCCAATTGCTTCGCTAGCAGATATCTTCCCTCTGCTGGTGTTGGTATGTCCAGTCTATCTGCCTATGGCCAGCTCCCTGGCCAATTCCTCTTTAGTGTAGTGAATAGGAGCATGGATTAGATGGGTGGAGCAGGTGATGGCACTGTCCGAAGAATATGATGCTGTCACTTCCACAGCCCCCCTCTCCAGTTAATAATAATAATGATAATATGTGGTAACTTGCTCAGAGTTTAACCATTTTATTGGTTTAGAAGATGTACCCCACAGACAATGGTAATATAGGCCTACGGAATGAGTTACATAAAATAAAGCTAAAAAATAAAGCAAAAATGAAGTCTTCTTAGGCCTGGGCGACATTAATATCAACATTGCACGATATGCAACTGTCACAATTAGACATCTACCTACAAGGATGTGATTGAGTACCTTCGCCACAACACCAGTATTGGAGAACCATGCCCAATGAGGTTCAGTTACCTTTGCAAAGTCAAGGAGCATGGAGCTACTTTCACCATGGTTGCCAGACCGATGTGAACCGACATAGTCCTTATAGCTAGCCCTGTCACTGCCAGTTGTTGCATTGAAGTCACCCATAACCAGATGAATGTCACCTCATAGGCAACCATCAACCACTGAACAAAGCTACAAAGAAAATGTCTCCATCACTGAGACATCACTCACCACAGCTGGAGCATATACTGAAACAACAGACAAAACACTCAGAGTGCTTTAATCTGAATCTCATTACAGTATGTGCTCATTGAAAAGAAGTGACATTGGACACCATAAGGAGGATCCAATCCACCACAGCAAGAGCAATACTGAAGAATAAGTTAGGACACCCTGTGCTCTAATAGCTAGTATGTTCCCATTTGGTTGAAATAACCTCAATGAGAGGTTTCCTATAACCATCTATCAATCTCTGACATTGACTGGCAGAAAGTTTTTCCCACTGTCCAATGCAGAATTCCTTTGTTTGAAGGGTGTCTTGCTTGAACTTCTGCTTCAAATCCCCCCCACAGCATCTCAATAGGATTCAAATTCGGGTTTTGACTTGACCATTCCAGAGCTCTCTATTTCTTTCTTGTACGACATTTCTTGGTAGATGTACTGGAATGTTTTGGGTCATTGTCATTTGCATGGTTCACCCCCACCCCCGCTTCAACTTCTGGTCAGATGTTTTCACATTGTCCTCAAGCACCCTCTGATATGATAAAGAATTCATAGTGCATTCTATGATGGCGAGCTGGCCAGGTTCTGCTGCAGCAAAGCAGCACCAAACCATGACATTCCTACCTCCATGCTTCACAGTTGGTATGAGGTTCTTTTGCTTAAAGCTGTGTTTGGTTTATGGCAAACATGTCATCTGTTACTGCACCCAAATAATTCAGTTTCTGATTTATCTGTCCGAAACACATTGTTCCAAAAGTTCCGGTCTTTGTATAGATGGTCTCTGGCAAACTTCAGTGTTGCCCAGATGTTTTTTTGACAGCAAGGGTTTCCCCCTTGCACAGCTACCATGTAAATCAAACTTGTGCGTCTCTTTATGATGGAAGATGCATGTACCTTGACATCAACTGTGGCAAGAGCTTCCTGTATGACTCATAATGACATTTTAGAATTTTTGGAGACTTTTGCTCTTGGGCTGAACTTGCTAGGACAGCCTGACCCGGCCATGCAGGCAGTTGTTTTAAATGTTCTCTACTTGTAAATTATTTTCCGGACAGGGGAATGGCTGATTCCAAACTCTCTTGAGATATCTTTATATACTTCCCAGACTCATATGTATCTACAAGCTTTTTTCTGAAGGCCTCAGAGAGCTCTTTGGTGATACCACTCATTTCAACAATCAAGAGCAAACCAAACTAAATGTCTGTGGTTTAAATAAGACAGATTCCATCAAAAAGCTCTGTAACGATGCTTTAATGATTTTAATCTGATATGTGTCATGATCCGCTCCGTCCGATCCTCCCGTGTGTCACGCCCACCTCATTACCTTGTGTTCCTGCCCGATTGTTTTCACCTGTGTCCTGTTAATCCCCGGTTAGCTGTGTATATCAGTCCCCGTCTTCCTGAGTCCTGCGTCGGTCATTGTTCAATGTTACGGTTAGTGTGGTTGTCCGTTCCTGTCTTTGCCCAATAAACCCTGCTTCCCTGTATGTTCCGGCTCTGCTCGCCTCCTTGCCCGCTCGCCTGCCAGCCAATCGTGACAATATGGTGCACCTGAATCTAATTCTAGAAATTTTAAATAGTGATGAATGTGAGGGTGTCCTAACTTTTTACTCAGTGGAAATTAGCATTTTATTTTATTTCTTTTTGTAAATAAGTGAATTTGTTTCTTGTTTTTTCATAGATGATGCAATTACATCATCTTTATCTACAGATAAAATTTGAAAGAAGATTTAATACTGATATGTTTAAATTTATTAAAGAACTAAATATTTAATGGGGTGTTTTAATTTTTTTCTGTATAAAGCAACACAAAATTTGCCTTAAATAGTGTTCCAGCACTTAATTTTCTAGTTTTTCTTTTTATAAGACAAATATAACCAATTTCCAATTGTTTAAAGCATGGAGCAGTACCATTTTGGCATCCCCTTTCCTTAGCAAATCCTTTTTTTAGTGAGCCGCTGATGATGGCTTTTTGTTGTTCCTCCAGACTGCCCTTCAGCTGGCATTAACATAGTCAGACTTGAGTAAACTCAGGCTCCGAAATCATAATCTGCCTTTCTGTTATTTCAGACTCATTCACTTTGGAGCTAAGGTATTCCCCTGGTCACTAAAAGACATTCTGCTATATAGAAATATTTTAGATTCCAAAGAGACAATATTGAGGAAATACAAGTGATTTGTAGGCATAACCTGCGCTAATACCACCCTGTCATGTTTTGTGTCAACTTATTTGACGGACACTGTTGGTAAATAAGTTTTATTTGGTTGTAATGAATTTTGGGTAAATTTGTAAATGTGTTGCTTTGTTAATATGTCAATATTTATCACAAAAAAAATTTACATCTCAAAATTTTTTTTCCAGTGTCATGCAGCCCTAATCTACAGTATTCTGCTTTTAAGCAGTTAATCAGTGCCTCACAATCGTGCCTGCTCCTTTAGGAAGAGCAAACGGTAAGCAGGCAGTCACCTTCACACCAGCTGTCCACAATAGGAAGCTGCTCACGTTCCTGTAACCACAGAGCAGCCTCTCACTGACCAGTTTAAACTGGCATGGAGGTAGACCTCACCCAGGCCATGATATAAACCAACACACACAGATTCAAAGGCATCCATAAACTGCCAGAACAGGCAGCTGTGCACACAGGCCTGCTCTATACAGCACAAGCCATGGCGTGGGTTTTAAAACGTAGGCTTTTCCTCTACCCATTTTCTCCCTATTTCAGTGCATGCTTCATTCGGTATTACCACACACGATGGTTTGATTTAGGAATGGCTTAATTACCAAGTTTGGCTGCTTGTCTGATATGTTTAAGTCTGTGTGGTTAATGTTAATATAAGATGCTAATGTAGGACAAAGAGGCTGTACCCCAAATCAAAGCTCAAAATGACATTTTATGTGCTGTTTTATTAGAGAGAAGTCCACAATTCAACAATGAAATACAATTAATCAAAGATACAAGGTATGTGTAAGATTAGTAATTTAAAACATATCCAAATAATAAATGTTTTAGTACTCTTCTATGAAAAATTATAATAATAGCATCTTTCAGATGTATGATATAGGATGTAATTGAGCCACATTTTTTAGAGATGGGTGATTCAGTTTTTCCACAGTGCACTTTTCATAATACCAATAATTTGCTCCATGTTTCAGTTATATATTCCTGAGACTATGTATTAACAGCAACATTATTTGCAGTCCTTGTTTTTGGATTTAGTTAGCAGAGTATCGGAAAAGCAAATGTGTTCAAGTGCTCAAGGTCATAGACAGCTGAAAAATATTTTTTTCTTACCAGCACTGGAAAACATACATGGCACCTTGTCTATGACTCAAACAGCATGAGGCAAAAGATCAAAGAAAATATGTTTAACTTTCACAATACGATCCTTCAGGCCCGTTCCATATTTAGAATGAAAGGGTAAATATAGCACATCTACAAACACATGTACTCATGCGCGCGCACACATGCACACTGATATAGTTCAAATTAATTTCGAATGGCCTTCTTTTGTCACAGAAACTACAAGGAACACAATATTGATATGTATCCTCTAGTATCCAAATTGAGTAAATAATTCATCATGAATTGGATATATTCCAATACACAATATATCTTCTCTAAAAATTTTCATTCACCTGTCTGTATCTTTTAATGAAAGATCATGTTTGCATAACATCTCTAGGATTTTTACAACATGGGAGTTGTTCAGTTACAGCAGCTGTAAACCAATAATAGCCAGCAAATTATCAAAGTAAGTGACATTGTCACTTAAAACAATCAGTAAATTCTTAAATCAAATAAATGTGATTGATTAGACAAGAATGTAATTTGTTTCCCATTTTCATCACTTTGATGGGCAGTGAGGCTTACACCATGCACCATAAGGCTTCCAGTTGATTCGGCCAGGGGGGATCTCCAACCACTAAGCTGCCAAGCCTTATGCTGTCACAGGATTGCTTGTCTAAACATGGTGGCTTCAGTGGTGTAGGACTTTTCTGCTAATGAACACTGTAATATTCGTTCCATTGGCAGCAGATCAATATTGTAGCCCTATCATATTGTAATTCTGTTATAAGTGTGCAACCCCTGCACGGCTGTGCAGTTGCTGCTGAATTCCACAGGAATTTCAGGAATTGTTATAGTCCTTCTGTACAAGTAGCATTCGAGTGCCTGTCTGATTGACCAGTAGTCATTCTATTTTCATTAACTTGCTTTCTTCTTTTCCAAATACATGCTGTGCCTTTCACTGGGAAATGGCACAAAGTTGTGACTGAAAACAATACGGCCATTGCCAGGGACTCAGCACCTGGAGGAGCACTTTTCTACACCATCATCTTAACTTCAATGACTGTATTTCAAAGTTTTTTTGGTTAAGCTTTCTAAGCAAATCCATTGGAGTCTTATGAAGAAATAAGCAGCTGTTTCAAAACTGGATGATCACCCTGTGTTTTTTTTTCTTCGTTTTATTTTAGTAATCATAATAGATTCATCAAATTCTGCTGCCTCACACCTCGGTTAGAGTTTCAAATCTCACACGCCTCGTCTTTGCATGAACCTCCTCCAGGAACTATGGTGCTGTCAGAATCCATCCCTGCCTTCTTGCTCATCTCCCTGTTTCGCCAGTAGGTGTTGCTAGCCATCCCATTCGCTTCACTGTGTTCCTGTAGGTTTAGCACCCTTCAGTCTTCCCATTATGTTTCCAAAATCCCCAGGTTACAGCATGGCTGAATGGACTAAGCGGTTTTATGAGATCAGCCCGTCTCTATTGTTACAGGTTTGAGGCTGGCTGGAAGTTAGCCTCAATTATGTTAGTAATTTTAGTTATCAGTTTCCCCTGGGTTCTTATATGTTCTTGGTTATCCCCAATTCTCTCTCGTTTTGAGGTTATGTTTTGTTTCACGTTAGTTCCTAGTACCTCATGGCTTCATTGTGAACAATCCACACCTGTGCCTCTTCTATCCCTTGTCATTAGTATGTATCTGTGCCCGCCCGTGCCCCCTACTCTTCTTGGTCAGCGCGTCTGTGTAGGTGTTGTTTATGGCGCTTCTTGTGCTTCTCTCAGCCTTTCCCAGTGCTAAGTGTAGTCTTAGTTACTTTTGTTTTGCCTTGCTGCCATTTGCTACATCACAATCCCTTTATCTTTCCTGTTCTGTCAGTTCTTTCAGTAAATCTCCCCCTATGCTATTGAGCAACTCTGTGATTGTCCCTGACCATGTCTCATAACGGGCTCCCTCCTACAGGTGTCTCTGAAGTGCCCATAGTGTGCTCTGTAATAGACTGGCATCCTGTTCAGAGCGTACTTCTGCCTTGTGCCCTCTGCAGCATGGCATCGACTCCAGTCCCCCTGACCCAGAGCAGAATGAGTCAATGGAAGAAGCATGACTCGATCTTCCATTTCTCACTTTAAATGATATGAAGGCATGTCTTCTGTATAATTGTGATTATACCAAGAAATGAGCATTCCTCTGCATATGATCAAAATTTTAACAACACTTTCAACAACAACTACAACAACAACAACAACATCCTTTATTTGGTTACAACCAATGCAGAAGGAAGTACCCATATTTGTATACTGAGTTAAAAAGTGTACACTTGGTGGGAACCTATGAGCAATGTTCTAACTTTGGTTGCTGTGCCCAAGTCAATAATCTGGAAACAGTATCATGTTTCCTCGACACACGACCAACATCATTACAATGTCTGCAGTATGCGGTTGCTAATTTGCCTTCGGGACAAGAGAATGGTCATGCCGCTTTTACCAGCATAAAATCCCCAGAGCAACTGTGGAAGTGACACCAAAGAATCCCAGGGCAGCCTTACGGGTCAGGAAGATTTAATGTATGGCCAAGGGAATCTGGGAGCTCTTTAAGCCTCTTATTCAATTTACTTTGAGACATATCCTACTTCACAGTTGACTGCTCATTTAGCCTGGCTGGCATGTGCGACTCATCGAGATGCAGAGGGCTGGACCTCCTGATGCTGAAGTGCAAAAGATCCATACTTCCTGTTTTAGAATTAGTTTTAGTTTGCTGCTGTGGATAAGAGCTGGGTTCACCGGTGTTCTGCTTTTATGTTGCCCCTTGACAGCTCAAGTTTTTCTGAGTGGAGAGGACCTGGGCCGGGAGCTGACAGGAGGGCCGTCCCCATGAAAAGCTGCGCTGGCTCCAGTGGCTGCAGCACTGTACCCCAGAGCATTGTTTAGTCCAGCACTCCTTCCTCTTGCCCTTTCCCTCCTCGGTGAATTACAGTCTGCAAATTGGCTTCAGTGACACAAGGTGTACCACTGGAGCCATAAGTTCTCCAGTTTCTGTGGTATGTGGTTCTGGATTTCAGCAGTGACCTTTTACCAGCACCATATTTTATACTTTAGTGTGGTTTTAAGTTATTTTTCAACATGATTTTAATCAGAGAAATGTATGTGAAAAAGCAAAGATTACACACACACACATATATACAGACAGATGCATATATATATTTACATATACAGTATACATATATACACACACTCACAAATAGGTTTGTAGCTATATCTTTGTGGGGACTCCCCATTGATTTCTATGAGGAAAATTTGAGGATTTGAGGAAAACTCAAATCACAACATGACGACCTTAACCACTACTCAGCCCTAGTGTTAACCATAAGAATCCAAACAAAATACGAGACTATTGGCAGTTTTTACCTTTTTGATTGTATTCACAGATCTTTGTGGAGACCCCAACATCAAAAAACAGGTTTTTATTACATTGTGGGGGACATTTGGTCCTCAGAAAATAATATAAACCTAATCCACCACACACAACGCACACAGAGACATCATGTTGTATTACCAAGCTGCCAGGTTATATGTATGGGAAAAAACAGGTGACCAACCAGACTGCTGAATGGCTAAACGCCTCCCAGACAAAACGTGCTGAAGGATGATTCAAGTGTAAAGAACTGGTGAAAACAAAAGGCAGGAACCAAGCAGGAAATAAGAATCAAGAAGCCAAGCAGGAGAAACAGGAACTGGAACAAAAAATCCAACAGATAGACTAAAGAAAGGTTCAAAAGACAACGGGTTGGAAAGCTCCATGTTCTCCTGTAAACGATCAAGCCTCATTACCTTCATTATACTGCTCAATTATAGCTAGAACTTATGGGTTGGGGTAAAGTGACACGGAGCACTCTCATCATCCCCGGAGTAGGTCAGATAGCAGCCACCAAGGTAATGTGTTTGCAAGCAAGACATTTACATAAATTTAACGCAATAAGCTATCATTTTACTCCAAGTCCTAGCTGCCGAATTTAAACAAAGCCTTTTATAATTATCTTCAGTCAGAATCGCAATAACAGTGATAACGGCATTGCTGCGTGAGGCGTCAACTGCGATTGCCCGCAGATGGTGGCTAATAAAGCCACCCAGCTGCAGCCCCATTAAAGCAAGGCTGCGGGAAGGGGAATGAAGACAGCTGCTAGCTGTGCTTTCTTTTGGATGCTGGGGCTCCAACCGCAGCATTTTATTAATACAGTAATAAAACATATCAATGCCATTCTGTTACAGAACCACAAATGGACATTCTTTACATTCTGTTAGCAATTTAGCATCACCCCTCACAAGGGGATCAATAAAGTCAAGTCTAAGCGTTCTCTAAGCATACACAGTACAAGTTTTCTGTGTGCACACCGCATCACATAGCTTAATATAGGGGCTGCTTAATAATGTCAAAAATCATCGGTTGTGGGTACGAGGCCGCCCCCGCAAACAAAAATATTTCCTGTAATGTCAGTGAAAGTGGGACATGCTATCACGTGCAAATCTTCTGCATAACCAGAAAATTAAATCCATTAAACCTGATAAAGTGTTGTCTAATATCACCGGTGCCATCAGTGAAAGAACTAGCCAACTTATTAGTGGAATAACTTTGCGTTGTAAATTAAAACCATGCCGCAGGTCTAATAAATAAATTACTGAGGTGCTCGAGTGGCGAAGAGATCATGAGGTGACAACAGACTTCAGTTATTAGGAGATGCTTTTGTAGCGTGGTCCTTGTGGATACAGGCAGTAGAGACAGGATGCAACGAGTGATACTCTGAAAATTTTCTTTTCGGTTTGGCAGCTTATAAAAACTTAAAATCCAAAACAGATCAAAATAAATCCAACAAAACAGAATACTTATGAACCTTTACTTTAATCTCATTTCTGCGTACGTTGAAACTGATGAAAACGGGGGCAGGTTCTCAAAATGCATCAAGCGAGAACCAGCCCAGCACCGACTCCATATTGGTGGAGATGTATTTAGATACGCCTCTAAAGCGGAGTGATCAGGATTATGTAATACAATTACTCATTGATTATGGAAATATCATGCATGCATTGAACTTTTTTTTTTTTTTTTAAATCTCTTTTTATCAGTGGATTTCTTTCAACTCTAAATATAATTAGACTGAAAAACAAACAAAAATTGGCTGGAACAAGGTGCTTTGGATTTGTAACACAAGACAAAATAGGAGCGTCATTGTTAAACAAAACGTGGCACAATAATCATTTGATCCCTACTATTTTTTATTGATAATCATTTGTTTTGACAAAATCGTATTTGAAATTAAAATTCATTTATGTGCCCAGCCCTAGCTTAATACAAATCAACTTTATTTTTAGTGCAGTACCTTTTTACATATATTAATTACCTTATTTACAACTGGGAATCACTGTAATACTTTGCAGCTACACACTTCTCCTACATCAGATTACACGCAGTTCCTGGTGACCAGTAGGAACCCTGATGTCTCAATCAATCAACAAATCAGCCATTACACTACAAAGGGAATGACACATTGTATTCCCAGAACAGCCGCATCACCTGCTCTGCCCATCTAATCTGTACTCCTCCCAAACTCAACAACCTATACAATTCCTAGAATGACTGTATGAATCAACTGGAAATATGAAAGTCAATAAATGTGTTTTTACCTGAATACTGTGTGTTATTGTGACATATTACTCTGAAACTACACCTATTAATTTATTGCACATTTCACTTACATGCCAATTTACAGATTTTTTTTTACCTGTTTTTCTTTGTGTATGGTTCAATGCCCATATCTTAAAATGTCATTGATATGATTCATATTTTTAACACTAATAGTATAGAGTGCCATATAATAGAGTACCCTGGGGGGGCCACAGACAGTGCTTTTCTTTTTTTGTGTGGCATGATACATTGGAGTTAGTTTTACGCAAAATACTACTATACAAATATTTATGAAATTGATACTATGACAATTGTTGTATTTAAGATATTTAATGGCATATTTATAAGTGTATTGCATGCTTCTCTTAGCTGTTGTGCTCAGGTAAAAATCTTGATTTAATGTGTTTTGTAATTAAGGAAGTACCACTACAGAAATTTAGTTATTTAGTATTAGTTTTTTTGTCTTTATTTTTTCCTTAAGGAGCTGCTCTCCCCATCACTCTCTCTCTCTCTCTCTCTCACACACACACACATACACACACACACACAGTCGTGTAGTCATATCTTTTTGGGGACCACTCATTCAAAAAATGAAAAATGCTAATGCTAACTGTGACAACCTCAACCCCTACCCAGCCCTAACCATAACCATAAGTAACCAAACAAAGAGTTTTTTGGTTTTTCATTGCAGTCACAGATTTTTTATAAAATAGAGTTTTCCCAGGAAACCGGTCCCCATAAGGTAAAAAAAACGGGTATTCATCACGGTGTGGAGACATTTGGTCCCCACAAGGTAAAGTATACCTGAACCACACACACACACACATTTGTACTGTTATATTGGGTGATGCATAGAGAAAAATACTGAAATACAATTATAACCTGTC